>PVJO010007510.1:0-70000 GCA_004026905.1 Hystrix cristata
GTGTGTGTGTGTGTGTGTGTGTATGTGTGTGTGTGCACGTACATGTGCACATTGGCTGGGTCTGTGTGATACATACATGAAATCATTCCGTTTAGATTATTTTACAATTTGCTTCCTCAGTACCATGTTCCTAGGTTCCCATCCACACGGTACGTGTGACGAGTAAACAGGTTACATAGGTGCAGAAGTCCAGGACTAAAACCGCACCCACAAGTCATCACTCTGTCACATGTCTGGCTTTACTCCAAGTGTCAAAAGCCGCTTTGCAATGGGGGAAGTAAAGTCCAGCTGCCCCTCTGCAGACAGATACATATGATGCCCTGGATTCTAGCTCACCACATTGATGCCAGGGGACCCGAATTCAGGGAAACTCCTGGAAGATTCAAGTTTTCAAGCTTGAATTTCTGTGATTCAGAGTTGAAACAGACGACAGTCTCGGGGGAGCAGTCACCAAAATGTTACGTGATTTTCTCTATTCAGAAGCTTTCTCTATTTTCCCAGGAGAGACATACATCGGCTTTCAGCCCTTCAGCAACCCTGCCTCCATGTCCTTGTGGTGCGCCAAGGGCAGCTTCCTCAGGCCACCACATGGATGCTCCACCCTGGGAGAGCAGGTCACATGTGCAGTGTGGCCGCACACTGGAAGCCCTGCTTCCTGCCACCTCCCGAAAGCACCCCGGGTGCCACCGTGCTGCAGGAGGTTTGGAGCCAGCCGTGGCTACCTAGCGTCCTCTTCTCCTTCCCTGGCCACAGCGCAAGGTCCTGTAGCCAGGGCCACAGGAAAGAGGCCAAGCTCAGCCTTGTGTGCAGGTTCACACACAGGCCATGCCAGCCTCAGCTTGGAGGATGCTGATCCCTTGAGGATGGGAAGGATGTTTGCCAGAGTGGATGAAGTCTCCTGGTGCCCAAATGCTCCTCCTCACGCTGTGAGGTATGTGATAACCCTCACTGTGCCCTGCATCTGGGCTCTGGGCTTCCCTGACTATGAAAAACTCTAAGTGCAAAACCCAAATTCGGACTCCAGCCAACCTTCCTTAAGCCCCAAGGGCTGGTCCCTTGGACCCTTTCCCAAAAAATGCGGTGGTGCCCAAGGCCCTGGATGTAAACAATATGACCAAGGCACATTCTTGTGAATGAGTGGAGCGAGGAAGGAATAAACGAGCCCGGTGCCCCAAGTTCATGTCCCAGCAAGATGACCGCCTCCTGTCATCTGTCTGGGCAAGGCACTGGACTTCCAGTAAAGAAGCCACTGCCCTTGGACAGAAGGGCCAACAATGGCTTTGTGAATTGATGTGTGAGTTACAGTTTTTAACACAGCCATAAAATGGTATTAGGGCTTCAGGTTTGAGCATCTGCTATTAGTGAACTTCAATAAAAATTCAAAAATTATCTTCACGTTTATTAAATTATCATACGGTAGTTTCCCAGAAATCACACATTTCCCAGATTCCATATTAAATCAGAGGTGTTAAAGTTTTGTTTTGTTTCTGGCAAGCATGAAAGAATTTCTTAACCTGTTTTCAGTTATACAAACCAATAAAATCTTATTTTTTTCCTAATTCCAAAAATATTTTGGAGGACTTCTAACAAATTAGCTAGTTCTAAAACCCTGGCTTGGCACATGACGAAAGTCTAACACAGAGCCAGTCTTTGCCAACCTGAAGACGCGGTTTGAAGCAGAGGTAATTTTACCACGTGGAATGGCGCGTAGCCTGCGGAGGGTCGGGTAGCCGTGTGCCAAGCCGTCTACGGCAGGGTCCCCTTCATTAGAGCAAACTCAGCGAGACGTTTCTCTCCAAAGCCAGCAACTACTTCCCAGTCCAACATCAAGGATACTGGTGAAAATTAAATTAGCCCACTGCTCAAAAGATTTAAAATTTTTATTTCGCAGTCACTCAAAGCCTTTTCATTCAGGAGCAAAGTTGTTTGTGCCTTCTTCATCAAAATGTCAGGGCCGCCAGGTATGAGGCAGGCTCATGGGTCCAGCGTGCTGACCTCTCACGGCAGGTGTGTACGAGCTGACGACGATCAGATGCTCCCAGAGCACTTCTACTTGTCACCTTGTCCAAGCCAGCCACGGACCCCTGGCCAGCGCTGTCAGCCCCCGGGGTGTCAGGAGAGGAGCTCAAGGGGCATGCCTGTCCCCACCCGGAGCCACACAGCAGGGAGCTCGGCTGCCCAGAGCAGGAGGCAGGCAGTGCGGGAAAGGCAGATGCTGGAGAGGACCGGCGGCCCTCCTCCCACTGAAACCGTCCTACGTGAGGACTGGGAAAGAGGAGTGAGAAGAGTAAGCAGAAACTAAGAGAGGATGGTTCCAGTCACTGCACCCTGCCCTCGAGTGGGAGCCCCAGCCTCCAGGAGGGAAAGGCTGGTCACCACCCACTCTGGCTTTACCAGCCTGGTCACCAGAGACAGGCAAGTGACAGAGAGCAGGAGGAGACATGGCAAAAGAACCTGGCCCAAATATGCTCTGCATGAGTGCATATGGCCAGGGCTGCTGCTTCCCGAAAAGCCTTGCTCCAGGCAGCTCTGTCTGCAGCCCTGGGCTGCCACAGACGTCCTTCTGTCTGGATGCTGGACGGACGCTGGCCTGCAGGCCAGGGCAGCTTACCGAGAAAAGCAGACGCAGGGTCTGCTGTGTAGCCAAACCTGAGATCCGTGTTCAGATTCCCACGGTGGAGGTGGCAGCCAACCTCCTGTCAACAAAGACGAGATAATCAGGGGCCTGGCAGGGTGGGAACACACGTGTGTGCAGCACTGTTATCATGGGTCTCGTAATGGGAGGTTAAATGATGGAATCAGGTACTGGCTTTGCGGGCCAATTCGGGAGGCCACGCCTGCTCATGCCTACTGCGATGCTCGGGCTTGCTCGGCCACTGTCCTTGCCTGCTTTGCTGAAGAGCGCAAAATTCTGTGTGTTAGGTTCGCCGCCCAGGCAGACACCGGGACAGAGGTAATCGATTCAGCAGGCGGGGTTTATTACAGCTCAGTGTTCCAGCTCAGCGTTCCAGCTCAGTGTTCCAGCGGGAATGGCCAAACTCCATGCGGGACTAGGCAGTGTTCTGGGGTAAGTTTGGCATACTTATAGCCCTGTTATTTCCCTTTTTGATGTCAGCTAGCCCGTTCGAGATGACCTTATATTGATAATAAGAGAGTTTCAGACGTTGCGGATTTTGGACACTGCGGACGTGCCGGCCCCTTTCGCGCTGGCGGGAGGTCTGCCGCGCCAGGGGAATGATGCGGTTGGGAGAGGTGCAGCCTAACACTGTGTGCATTCCAGTGTCTGTGCACATGTCTGTGTTTGCACACATGCTTGTGTACCTGTGCATGTACTTGTGTCCATGTGTGTCTGTATAGGTATCCCTGTGCACACATGCACATGTGTCTAAGCATGTGCCCATTTGTCTCCACGTACACGTCATTGTGTGCATACATCCCTATGTGCATGCTTATGTATGTCTGAATGTGTAACTAACTGCACATGGCTGTTTGTATATGTGTCTGTGTGTTCAGATTCATGTGTGTTTGTGTGCAGGCCCGTGTTTACCTGTGCACATGACTGTGCCCACATGCCTGAGTGTATCTGTGTACATGTCTGTGTGTTCATGTCCATGTGTCTGGGCATGTTTCTGCATGTACCAGTTCCCATGCATGTTGTCGTGTACACGTGCCTAAGTGTGTCTAATAGTCCACGTGTACGTGTGTCCCTGGGTCTCCGTGGACATGTCCATGTATGCCCAAGTGTGTGCACACTTCCATGTGTGTCTGTGCTCACATCCGTGTCTCCAGGTAAGGGTGAGAGCTGTCCATGTCCCCTTAGCGACACCTCCTTGATTCTTCGTGCAGGCAGCCTCTGATTCGGCAGAGTCTCTGCACACCCGGAGCTCAAACCTCTGTCCACTCAACACACAGGCTCGTGTTGTGGGCACAGTTTGTACCGGGCGAGCCTCAGACCCTCGCTGCTGAGAGGCACACCTGACGAGCACTGCTATGAAGACAGAGCCACGAGCCCAGCAGCGAGGGCAGTCAGGCCGGCGCCCGGGGCCTTGCAGCATGCTGTGAGGCGGGGCTGCGACCACACCCGGCCACAAGGCCACAGGTATTACTTGGCCGACACAACTCGGGTGCACACTCTGCTCCCCAGGAGCCCTGACCAGGCCCCAGAGAGAGGTGACCTGTGACCCCACCCCCGCCACCATGGAGACTATGTGTATGTACACTGCACCTGTGGGCACCTGCGTGTTTGTGCATGTGTGTGATTCTCATGTGCCTCCAGGCCTCGATCAGAGACACCAAGCTGGACAGACTAACGCTCTACCTTATCTCAGAGATGCCTGCTCTGCTCCTCTGACAACTTCTGTGACCTCAAATTCTAGAAATGATCATCACACACTGGAAATAAGTAGATGGAGAGAACAGATTTGGAATCCATTTGTGGAAACACACACCCCTCGATTACAAGCCTTGTTACCTTCTGATAACATTGACACAGGGACACTCACCAAGTTTCACAGCCAGGTGGCAAAAGGACGGTGCTGGTGCCCACGCGTGATGACGTGGCACATCTGAGATGCTATCTTCAGCTCTCACTCCAGACACAGCTCCCCTGGCTGGCCATGAAGGGCAGTGGCCATGCTGGGAGACTAAGGTGAAGTCCAGGCACGCAGCCCCGCACCGCCCGACACCGGCAAGAAGCCGGCCCCACTGGGATCCATGGCCTCCCAGAGATGAGTTCTCCAGCTACGCGAGCCACACCACATCTGGGGAAGATAGAAACGAGCGGTAATTTCTGTCACTACACAGCAGTAGGAAGCCAATACAGTATCGGGATTTTAAAACATGTTTGATGAACCGAATCATTAGAGAAATCCCAGGACAAATCCCCCCACAAACCAAAACGCTTGCTGATCCTTCGTGAATTTGTTCTGCAATTCTCAAATACGCACCTTCTCAGAGCAAATTATTCCTTTTCATTGGTGAAGTCTATTTCTCACAAGTCTTGGACATGACCTTGAAAAGTGTGTTTATGTCTAAGAATCACACAGAATACAATTTCTCCTTGTTATGTCTGTAACATTCCTGCAGATTAAAGTTACTTTTGAATTAACTGCATAGTTCTGTAAAGACACTGGGCTTGAATGTTTTGAGGATAATCACCCTTGCATAATCATGGACGGAAGGAAGGAAGGAAGGAAGGAAGGAAGGAAGGAAGGAGGAAGGAAGGAAGGAAGGAAGGAAGGGAGCAACATCCTGCACTCGAGGGTGTGCGGAGTTGAGCTTCAGTGTGCTGGGATTGAGGGCAGGCAGAGGAAAAGCCAAGTTTCCCGTTTGAGGTCACTAACTGTCTCCCTCTGTGTCAAAGAACGGCGTGCCTGGAGGGTTCAGCAAAGCGTGTCTGCTCTTACGGGCGATCGTGGGTGCTGTGCTCACGCATGTGTGTTCCCACCTTCTTCAGCAATATCTGATATGAAAACTAAACGCAGGAAACCAACTAAATTAAAGCTAATCAGAGCTGCATCGCGGCACCCAGCACAGTAGATAATATTCCAGTGCTCCATGCAATTAAATTCTTCAATTATTCTGAGTGTTATTATGCTAATTTAAAAGGCTGGGATTATTAGAAAAGTGTATAAAGAATTATGCTCAGTTATAGCGTTTTCTTTATATGATTTCACATTAAATTATTTAAGGTATGGGAATTGCAGGAGGTGCCAGACTGTGACGCTGGTGAGTCCCACGGGACAGCAGCAGGCTAAAGGGGACTCCAGGGGCAGACCTCGCAGCCAGAAGCATGCCCAGGCTGGCCTGTTAGAGGGCTCATCGTGCATGCAGTAGGTTGTCCCCAGCCACTGACAGCCGGAGAAAGGGTGTCTCAAGAGGCGTGCCCTTCCTTTGTTGGGGGATTGCCGTTTTTTGCATACGCTCCCTCATCCAAAAGAAACCGAGAACCAGCCAGAGGCTTGGCTTCAAGATCTGGGCGCCATGTGCCCTGGACACGCCTGTCCTTGAATGGCTCGTGCTGTGTGGCTGCAGTCTTTATGGAAAAAGAAAAGAATCTCAAATTTAGATAAGATCTGTCGGGTTTGTGCTATGCAAGAAAGGCCCTCCTTCCATGTCTGCCACACCTTTCTTCCCTTGAAGCACCTTCCTCTCCCACTCTACTCCCGCCCCGTCTGTCCCCTTCCCTCCCTTCCTTCCCCTTTTGCCTTCTTTTCTGTTTTTCTCTCCACCTCTTTCCCCATGATTCCCTCTTTTCCTCACCACTTTATCCAATTTTGGTCCCAGAATGATGCCTTATTTATTTTACTGTTATCTATTTTATACGACCTTTCATTCATCAAAGAACATAGCTTTTGTCTTCAAAATATTGAAAATCAGGAGACGACATATCCACACATCGCTCCTTTCCATTCCTCACACCACCACAGCTTCCCCCAGCCTCCTTGGCCCACCTGCAGCTGTATCTGCAGCCTTGTATGTGGATCTGGGCAGCCACAGCACCCAGAGGCTCTGTCTGGAACTCTCTTCACAACAAGCCACCAGGGAAGATCTGCCCCACTAGTCCCAAGGCAGGACCTTTGTCCCCTCTCCTGCCACTGCTGCCACATGGATCAGGTGCCTTCAGATAAGACCAGCGTGCCCCGATTCCTTGGGCCCCAAGAAATGTGGCGGAAATTGGCATCACAGTACTGTGAGTGAGTGGGATCGAAGACCACCTCACATTGCCTGTACGTACCAGTTATCCACCAGGCCTGTGCCTTCACCGCCGTGGCATGGTGAGGCCCTCACACGGCCTCCACAAACAGCGGAGACCACTCAGGACCATACTGAAGCCTGCATTGCTGAGACGGCCTTTCCCTGTGGTGGCCACAGCAGGGACACTGAGGTAGGCACAGGCCATGGTAGGTATCAGACCCAGCCGCGGCTCCTTCTGTCCCTTCCCCGGGTTCAGACCTGCAGAGCATGAGACTCTCATTGCACTCCCACATACACAAGCAAGTCCAGTGGTAAAATCCCGGCTCAATCGGCTCAATCCGTGGCACCTGCCTCTGCAGGGACCTCGTCACTGCATGTGTGCTGACACACTGGACCTGCAGAGACTTTATCGCGTCTGTGGCCCCATCCTCTCTCCCCACCCAACCCCGCCACACAAGGAGCAGAGCACATGTTTCAGGGATGGCCCAGGAGAGATGGCGGGGACAGCTGGACAGGCAGTTCCAGCTTCCATTTGCTTCTCGGAATCACTAGAGCAGGAGCTGGACCCCGTGACACTCTGTGTACCTGGTCTGCGCTGGCGCACATGTCCTGACCTGCCATCCTCCTCCGGTTAAATGTAGAAAAGCTCCCCAAAGCACCAGGCTTTCAGTGGGCCTCGTCCCGGGCTGCTGCTGTGCTGTCCTATATCACTACGGCAATGTCTTAGTCACTTTCCTCTTCCTTGAGACAAAATGCCCAGCGTCCACCATTTGAAGGAGGAGAGATTTATTTTGGCTTACGGTTTAGAAATCTCGGTTATTGCATGCTCCACCAGCCCTTCGCTGAAGCAACATGGTGGAAGGGCCTGGGTGGAGGAGAGCTGCTCACCGCATGGTGGACAGGAAACAGAGAGAGAAGGGCAGATCAGGGAGGGAGAGGAACTCTTTGGGGTCACACCCAGTGACCGCCCCTTCCAATCAGACCCCTCTCTAGCATAGCTACAAGCCCCATAATCCAGTCACCATGCAAAAGTTTGTCTATGAGCACACGAGGGGCATCAGATCTAAACCCTAATAACGTCCCATACCCCTGGCCAGGCCGGAACCCTGTGAGGACAGAGCGGGATGGCAGATGGTGGAGTGGGGTCCCCAGAAAGGTATGATGCTCCCTTTCCCCAGGGGAGGAGGTGACACAGGCATCTCCCTGCCACCACTCAGAAGGAGTGGACGAGGGTTGGCACTGCACGGGGGATATCAGCCAGTTTCCAGGGCCACCTTTCCTGCACTGGGCTCCGGGAGGATGCCAGGCTGGGAGCAGAGGCCCAGGAAGTGCCACCTCACCCAGGTGGAAGTGTTCGGAGGCCTGTGAGGCTGGGCACTGGGCCTGTGCAGCCAGGTGGCCAGGCGGCCAGGCCAGCCCTGATGACTTGTGGGCAGCAGGAAGGCCACCAAGCTCCCCCAGGCTGAGCTGGGAGATGAGCTCCAAAGCAGCTCTGGGGAGGAGCCAAGGGCCCTGACAGGACAGGACTTCACCTGGTGACAGGCCTGGGTCAGGCAGGCAAACACTGCCCTCATCCTCCCCAGGAAGAACCAGCCACCAAGGTTTAGCAAGGGCAGCTGATGGCTGCTTGCGGGTTCCATCTGGAACCCATAGAGGGGCTGCAAGGTGGCCAGATGACAACTGAGAGTCCTTCCAAATCTCTAATTGGTGCTTTTTATTTTCAGCACCTTAACTCCAACAAGATCATGCCCAGGGTCCCTGTAGACCAGGCTGGTTCTCTGCAAAAGAATTCATTTTGCAAACCTCCATACTGTTTTCCCCAGTGGCTGTAGTAATTTACATTCCTATCAACAGGGTACAGTCTCTTTTCTCCCCATCCTCACCAGCACTTATTATTTTTAGTCTTTCTAATAACAGCCATTTCCACTGGGCTGAAGGTGGCTCCTTGTGGGAAAGGCACTCAGGAGGGGAGGGACCAAGGCCACCCTGGCGCAGCTCTGCCCTCTTGCTTACACTTCTCTCCTTCCCAGCATGGACCAGGTGCTAGGAGGGCTGCGGTCCAGGGCACCAGCTCTCCCCTACTCTGTCTTGTCTGTGACATTAGAACAACTTTACAGTTTAACTTCCAAAGCATGTTAATGATTGTGGATTGGAAATAAAGTATATCACATAAAAATTATAAAAAGATATCTCATCGCGTTTTGATCCACATTCCCTGATGATTAGTGATGTTGAATATTTCCTCATATATTGAATGATCATTTCTATGTCTTGTTTGAGAAATATCTATTTAAGTTTGTTGCCCGTTTTTGAATGCTTTTTGCCACTAGGCTTTTTGAGGTTTTTATGTATCCTAAATATGAACTCCATGTCAGATGTACAATTTGAAATTATTTTCTTCCCATCTGTAACTGTCTCTTCACTCTGGTGATTATTTCTTTTGTTGTACAGAGCCTTTTAGTTTCGTGTATGAGGTGTGATATAAAAAAAATTGTCACAGTAAAATACACATTGCCCCTCAAAACACCTCCCAACTGTTTTGTTGTTTTTTGTTTTTTTGGTGCTGGGAATCGAACTCAGGGCCTTGTGCTTGAAAGGAAAGCACTCTAACCACTGAACTAAATCCCCAGCCCATCCCCACTGTTTTGGTTTGGGGTTTTCTTTTCTTTTTTTTTTTTTTTTTTGGTTTTTGGAGGTAGAGTTTCACTATATCCTTGAGGCTGATCTTGAACTCACCATGTAGTCCAGGCTGGCCTTGAATTTGCAGTCGTCCCCCTGCCTCAGTCTCCCCAGTGCTGGGATTACAGGTGTGTGCCACCACCCCTGGCATCTCCCCCTCTCTGAACACACTTATCTCATTATTCTTGTCACTTTCTGCGGTATTGCTGGAAGTCCTTTCCCAAGTATCTTTAGTTGCACTATTGCGGCTTCCTCAATGTCCTGAATTAGAACGTCTCCATTTCATGGTCATTTTGATTTTGTGGAACAGACAGAAGTCGCACAGTGCCAGATCCAGCAAATAAGGCAGATTTAGCAAGACCAAAGGGATAAGTATGTCCAAACCAAGGTGGAGTATTTTGAGGGGGATTAATGGCAAGGTCTCTTTGACTGTAATATGTTTAAATGTAATCACACTATATTTCTAATCATACTTCACATGGCTCTATTTTTATGGCAATACCATGCCAATTTGAGTACTGCTCCTGTGTTGTTTATTTTGAAGCCAGGTAGTATAACACCTCTTGTTTTACTCTTCTTCAAGATTTTATAGCTATTGGGGCTTTTGTGGTTCTATATAAGTTTTCAGATTTTCTTTTCCAGGCCTGTGCAGAATATCATCAGCATTTTGATGGGGATTACATTAAGTCTGATGATCGCTTTGGGTAGTATGAATATTTTAACAATATTAATTCTTCCAACCTATGAACACAAAATGTTTTTCCATTTTTATGTATTCCCCAACTTTTTTCATCAATGTTTTATACTTTTGTTGTAGGATTCTTTCACTTCTTTGGTTAAATTTGTTCCTAGATGCAGTGGTAATATGGTTCACAAACTTAATTCTTTCCACAATTCTGGCCGCAAGGCGAACGGGTGCTTGCCGAACCATCCATGCGTCTCTGGGACGAATCCCACATGATCAGGGAAACTCTTCTCGTGTGCTGTTGGATTCAGTTCACTAGTATTTTGTGGAGGATTTTTGCATCTGTATCCATCAAGAATATTGACCTCTGTTTTATTTTCTGTTACACCTTTGTCTGATTTTGGTGGCAAGGTAATGATGGCTGTATAGAATGTGTTTGGAAGAATGATCTCGTTTGCTGCTATTTTCGAATGATTTAAGAAAAGTCAGCTTTCTTTTTTTCAGTGTGTGGTGGAACTCAGCAGTGAGCCCATCTAGTCGTGTGCTTTTCTTTGAGGGTAGGCTTTTTAGTATGGATTTGATCTTCTGATTGATAGTGGTCTGTTTTCTAGTTCATCAGGATTCACTCTGGGGGAGTTGAATGTGTCCGGAAGTTGTTCGTTCCCCTAGATGGAACTCCCTAGGGAGCAGAACATAGCCTTTGGTGGGTTTACCAGGGCTCTGAGGAAACCACATGTGCTAGGACAGTCCGTGTCCAGAAAGGAGCTGAGAGGGGGATCCCAGGACACAACATTTGCCATCTGCCCCAGCCCTGTGCAGCCAGAGCTGAACACACTTTGACCCTCAGAGATTCCAGCACCATTTCTAGCCATGCTTAGTGTAGTTTTATTACTTTACCATTAAAGATGCTGGTTGACTTTCTCTCATTTCTTTAGCCATTGGACAAAAAGATACTCTGCGAGGCTCTGGCCACATAGCAGGGACTCCTTGGATGTCAACACGGTCTAGTGCTTTGCTGGCAGAGCCCTCAGGCCCTGCCGGATGTGGGGTCTGGTTATAGCCCCTGATGGAGATGTGACCGTGCAAGTTTGCCTGAGAAGGTCATAAATCTGAGCCTGAGTTGCAGCCTCAGCAGAATCCTGAGGCATGGAGTGGGCTGGAGCGGTGATTTACCCTCCCCACGAGGCAGGGGCCCCGCACAGCTCCAACTGTGTCAACAGCAAGGGCTGGGCTGCCGGGGAACAGGGGCCATGAAGGAACGCAGCTCCGCCAAAGGTGTGCAAGTCCCACCCAGCCCCGAGAGCCCAGGGGAGTCTGCTGTGGTCTGACTGCAGGCTTCGCTCAAGTCACATCGCAGAGGGACACGCCGGGAGGTCACCGCCTTCTGTTCCCTTTCAGATCCGCAGTGAATGCTGCTGCTTTGCACCTGTGTGACGTGTAAGTGCCCCCGCACGCTGGG
Source organism: Hystrix cristata (assembly GCA_004026905.1). NCBI lineage: Eukaryota > Metazoa > Chordata > Mammalia > Rodentia > Hystricidae > Hystrix > Hystrix cristata. Next base: position 11,520 of record PVJO010007510.1, read on the forward strand.
AAGACTGCAGCTGTGCGTATCTGGGGGCTGCCTCAGCTCACTGTGGCTGCGGTAACGAAGTCCCCCAGATGATGGGTCTTAAAGGTTGGATGTTCGGTGTCTCAGCTCTGGAGGCTGCAGTCCAAGGCTGGCCTCGGAGGGTCTGAGCAGCCTGCTGCTGTGGTCCACAGCATCTTTGGTCCTCCTGGGCCTGTGGAAGCTTCACCCTGAGCCCGGCCTTCTCTCCACAGGCATTCAGCCTGTGTGTCCTGATTTCTCCCTTTGCTAATGAAGAAAGCACTCTTCGAGCAGAGTCACTTGCATGACCACAGTTGGATTTGGTTAATTCTGGATAGTGGGCCGTGTGGGAAGGGTTAACACGTCAAGACATTGAAATTTTGGGGGACGCAACCTAGACTGCGATAGCCTCTGGGATACCAGCTGTGCTGTCTCCAGAAAACACACTGGGGTTGCCCGTGGTACCCTAACTCCAGCCCTGCTCCTGGCCCTGAGCCAGGGGTACCCAGCCTGCTTCTACCGCTCTCCTTGTGTGGCAGGGATGTCCAGAGCCCACCCATGTGACCCTGGAGGGCAGACAGACGGGCCCTGGTGCCACAGGGAGCACCTGCCCACCTGCTGCCCTGCATCAGCTCCCATCCACACTTTCCAAGCCTTCCAAAGTGTGGGGAGTATTTTCTCTTTTAAGAGGTCTTCAAGGCAGGATGTGTTTCAGGGTGGCGAACACCCAGTGTCCTGGCAGTGTGGCAGCCCCACTGCCCTCGGACCAGATATGGCGCCCACTAACACTGCCTGCCCACCAAGCCCTGAGCGGCTCCCTGGCAATGGGCTCCCTCATGGAGGCAGATGCTTCTTCTGCAGGCTCACGGCAGGGCAGCGATGGCATGAACAGATCCATGTGCCCTCTGGTCCCTCGTGGTGCACCCCGGCCCCAGCCCCTCCAGGACTCAAGTGACTGCGCTCCACGCCTGTGTGCCCACTGAGAAGACTCGGATCCCACCTCAGGGTTCAGCATGGAGCCTGTGCTGGGCAAAGAAGTGGTGGCACTGGCCAGGATGGGGGCATCCTGGTGGACTGTTTTGGAGGGAAGAGGATGAGATTTTGGAGTGCGGCTTCAGGAAAACTACTCAGACCCTCTGCTGCTCGGGAGCTGGGCTCCCACTGCTCAGTCTGGCAGTGACGCTGATGACAGAAGGTCCGAGCAGAGGAAGTAGGACAACTTTAGTTTTTCGTACACGGTGATCATTATTTTTCAACTTTCTTCTTTCGCATCATCTTCTCTGATTTAAATAAACATGACAGTGAATGCGGCCCATAGCCTGTCCACTGTGGGTGGCACCACTGTCCCTGTCCCGTGCCCTCCAGAAAAGGTTGCTCTGAGTCCTTCGCGGGTGGGGGACCGGTACCAGCCCTGACGTCTAGGGCCTGCGTCCACACCAGGCCAGACAACAAAGAGTCTTCCTCTCAGCTCCACTTGGTCCGAGGCCTGAGGGCAGCAGAGCTGAAGTGTCGCCAGCCGGGCAGGGCTGGTAGGACTCCCCGGGCGGCCAGAGGTGATGCAATCAGCGTGCTCTGAACCAGCTGCATCCTCCTTCAGAACGACTTTACCACCCAGCTGCTGGCTGCAGGAGTCAAACACAAATCCATCCTTGAAAAACCGAAATGGAAGTGGACACCCATGGGGCAGCGATGACGAAGACAGAGAAGCCTGCATGGAGGGAGGCCCTCTGCCCGCTGCCACCTCAGCCCCATGGCCACAGGCGCTGCCACGGGGCCCATGCCCTCGTAGGCTCGGCCGGCCAGCAGTGCACACACAAGGGCTTATCCGTGTTAACATAAACCCTCATTAGAGGGGATTAGGAGAGAAACAGTGACAAACAGGATGGACACCTACCCTCTGAGGAGCCCAGCATGTGCTGTATGGTAATTATCCTTTCAAATGACTCAACAGAAGGACACAAGGATGCATCTGTGCGAGGTGTGTGGGAGCTGTGCTGTACAGTGGTGGCTTGATCGTCCTCAGCAGCTCTGGTTTTGTACACCAGGCACACACACATCCGTATACATAGTACACATATGCACACACACAAGCACGTGCACATATGTTCACACACATGTTCACAGCGAGCTAGCTGCACCTGGGACGCAGAAGCCCAGGGACACTGCCCAAGGAAAGTGTGGAGGAGAGCATGGTCTTTCCTGCTGGTCACTCATGTAGAGTGAGGGCTCCTTCCTCCAGGACACCTGTCTATGGGTGCCCTTGAACCATTTCTAGAGCCTTCAGTTGGTTCTGAGGTGCTGGGGACTCCTCGGGACCAAGGAGTCTGGAGCTGGCTCTTCTTGGGACTCCACCAACACGTCTGTCTCCTAGAGTGTTAGGGTTTCAATCTAAAGTCCCCAGAGTCTCCTGTGCGTGGAAGGTGACTGGATCATGGGCCACTATGCTCATCAGTGGACTCATTCATGGATAAGTTCATGGCTGAGTGTGCTGTTAGGAGGCAGGGCCTGTTTGGAGGTGGTCACCAGGGACATGACCTGGAAGGGTGTGTTCTTGTCCCCATGTCCTCTCTCTCTCTGCTTCCTGGCTGCCATCTGGTGAGCAGCTGTCCCCACCACACCCTTCCACTGCGCTGTTTCTACCTCAGAACCCTATTACCATGGACTGAATCCTCAGAAAACCATTGTCCAAAATACATCTCTCTCCCTTTCAGTTGCAGGTGTCAAGTGTTTTATTCCAGCAAAGGGAATGTGACTGATATATCGAAGAGAGATGTTTCTTACAGCACAAAGGGATTTCCAGCCTCCTAAAACCACGTCTGTGTAGATTCCAAGGGGCAGTGCTCAGGACCCATCTCGTACAGGACGAGGCCTGTGTCAGTCCTGTGTACCCCTGGGGAGGATGCTCTGTGTCCCCCTTCCAGCATGGAGCCTGCTGGGTACATCAACAGGAGCAGCCTCCTTCCCAGCTCTCAAGACTCAGTGTCTCTCTGGAACCCCGGGAAGCACTGCTACAGGAGTCTTCCTGGGTACAGAGTGGAGTCTGGTCTCTCAGCATCCTGCAAGTGGCCCCACCAGAAGAGATAGCAGCAGGTGTCTCACCACACAGCTCAGGGTGCGGAGGCCTCATTGCCAGGCCTGGGATGTGGTCCCAGATGCACTGGTAGTACACACGGAGAGCAGGACCCATGCAGCCCTACTGGCCAGGCAGCGTGCAGGACTGAGGCTGAGAAGGACTTCGAGATCCTGCAGAGGCTAAGAGTCAGTATGAGCTTGGCAAGCGCAGGCTCTCATGTGGACCATAGGGGGCCAGTGAGGCTCAGGACTCCGTGAGTGGAGTGAGGCGTGGAGGGGTAGGTGTGTGCGGCTCAGAAAGAAGATGCCAGAGAAGCCCAGCTGGTGCAGAGGTGCTGCCATCCATCTGTGAAAGGGACTGGGTGGCCTTCCCAGGAGTCACAGTCACATGCTGTCCTTCTGCCATGCTGGATCGGCCGTGCATTTGGTCCTCAAAGCCAGAGCACTGATACCTGGAGCCTGCAGCCCATGTGGCTGGGATGCAGACAGGCAGGTAGAGTCCTAGGTAGAGGAACCCAGCACAGCCTGGGTTGCTGAAACCCCCGGAGCCCTCTAAATCGGAACTGGAGGGGCCCAGCGTGGGTGTATGGCAACAGAGGCCATCTAACCCACATATGAAGAGTGGGCACTGTGGTCCCACCGTCTGTCCCCATGCAGGCACAGCCAGCACCAGGCTGGGCTTCCTCTTCCCCACAGAGCAGGCAGCTGAACACTGCTACTGATTTATCACCAGCAACACCATATGCATCTTCATCTCCAATAATATGTTGATAGGACAGAAGCCTACAATCAGCTAGGAGATAAATCTATCAATAAGCCTATTCAAATTTACAATGAAAAGCCAGCTGTGCACTCCACAAGGACTCCCTGCCTTCCAGGAGCCCAGTTGTATGACTCTTAAGCTTGTTAGGTCACCTTGATTGGCTTGGGAGCTGCCCGGGGGACTGGGTGTGTCTGGTGGGTCATAAATTCATGAACTTGGGGTCTATATCTGGTCCCTGGTCCCTGTTTCCTTCCTCTCTGGCATTGTTCCCCTGCTTCCTGGTGGCCATGGACTGAGCAACTTTGCTCCAACACACTCTTCCACCATGATATTCATGACTTGGCGCAATAAACATGGACTGAATCCCCTTAAAACATGAGCCACATTAAACTTCTCCTTTAAGTTGGAGACATAGAGTATTGTGTCTGCAATGCTAAAACTGACTGACACAAGTTGTCTTCTCTGCTTGCACATTAGACTGGCCTAGAACATTAAGAAAATTCCTTTATCACTATGTACTTCTGAAATGTACCATTAAAATAAAATTTAAAAAAAGAAAAAAAAAAAAAGAAAGAATATTCCTATCCCTGGGCTCTGTGCCAGGCAAAGTACCCCAGAACCACTGGGGTAGGGTCTTGGCATCCTTGTGCTTCCAAGCACCCTGGTGACACCAGTGCCCAGCCAGGATGGAGAGCTGCTATCTTTGTCTATGGTTCCTAGTGGAGATAATTTCTTATATCAGCCACAGTATAGGTGGCACCTGCACCTACTGTCCTGTGGGGAGGACATTCCCGATGCCTTCATCCTGGTGAGCCCACTTCCACGGGAAGCAGCTTCATCTCTGGTCAGTTTTGCCCATGTGGAGAAACACACAGATAAACTGACTCCACTAACGTCATGTGATGTGACTTCTTTTCACGTGAGAGTTGACACTAATCATCAGTAAATACCTTTGGTACTCTGTGGGTGCGCTGATGGTCTTAACATGCCGTTTAAATTTTTCAGCTACACTTAACTGCATCTTACCAGAGGAATTGCATTCCACAGTGATATTTGTGAATTTTGGAATTCACTAAGGTCTTAGACTATAGCTGCCACCCATATAAAGGATATGCTGTGTCTGGAAAGCTATTGTCTGAGGACAGAACCAAAGAGATAGAACTGAGGCTGAAAACAAAGAGGAAGTATTACCATAAATCAGAGGGAAAGAGTACTAATTACCAGGCCAGGCAAGAGAGAGCTTCTGATATCATCTAAAGGGAATGCTTCTCAGGGTGGGGAGTCTGACTTAGCCCTTGCTCCTGGCTCCTGAAGCCGGTCACCAGAGGCCAGGGAGACAGGATGGGCAATGGCAGGACTTCTGTGGCTGGAGGACGGGGCAGAGCACCATGAGCTATGGCAACAGCCGCGCTTTCCTCCATCGCTAGAGTTGCTACTGAACATTGGCAAGGTCATGAGAGGTATGTAAGATCGCTAGAACTACACACAACCAGCGTGCACAGATGGGCAAGTATGAAAGGTGACCAAAGTGAGCAATGGGCATCACAAAATTATGGAAGTGCCCTGAGCCATGGGGAAATTCTGATGATGAAGAAGAAGTAACTGAATAGCTCAGCCCTACAGAACACCCTAGGCAAGGTGAGTTATAGAATAACAAGGGGAGCCACTGGCCCCACAGCAGCAGTGCCAGGCTTTGCTTTTGGACCACCTACTCCTCAGCCCTGGTCCAGACCCCACCCCACACCCACGCCCACCCACAGCTACGCCCTGCGCGCTCCAACACGACCCAACACGCCCTCCACGCTTCAACAGTCAGCCGCAGAGTGGGTGGCTTTCAGCGCAGTCATATAGGATTCAATTTTTGCCCTAGGAACTGGAAAAGCTTCCTTCACAGGATCAAAGGAGAGTTATGTCATTTTGCAAGCCCTCCATTAGGTTTCCCATTAAAAATGAATGCTGCTAATAATTTCATTTATATGCATTAGTATTTTGGAAAAAAAAATACCTTCACTGACTTTTCCTTGAAATTCAGAACACTATCAGGAAGCACCATGACAAGTCGTAATATCACGGCATTTGCTGATTTCTCTCTATTTCCTGATTGTAATGTCATTATTAGGTGACAAAAACCCAGCCTTGGGGAAAAGTATGCTGTTATTTTTTTTTAAGCTGAGCTAATCTGTTTCTTTTAGTTTCAAACTCATACTAATGGGGGCTTTTCTGTTGGTATACAATGCTTACCACAGTGAGAAGTTTGATCAAATTTAGAATGGGGTGGAGAAATACGATGGGTCACTACGTCTCCGATACCATGTTTTCCTTCCTACTGTCACTGCAGAGGCGACATCCCTGGTGTTTCTTCTACCCGTGTGTTTGCTGACAGTAACACCCACATGCCACCTTTGGCCCGTCCTAGAACGGCCCTAAAGGCATCGCGGGTTAACGGTGATTTAATCCCCTTATGCATGCATAATGTGACAAGCTTTGCATAAATAATAATAAATAATTGGCATGTATAAATAATTTATCGTTTATTTTTGCGGCAGAAGTAGAATTCTTAGACATATTTTAAACAAAGGGAACTGCAAACATGATCTCAATCAGAAAAGGGGTTAAGTCTTTTTCAAACACAACTTTCAAAGCTCACTCACATACAGTCAATGTATATTTTTTATTTCACCTAAGACACTTTATCTCCCAATTCTTTGAAACATGGTACAAAACCCAAATCTATGTCATAGAACGATAAAAAATAAGTTCTGAATTGGCGACTGCTTTTCACAATAAACAGAGCAATGTCTCTTATTGAGAAAATAAATTCCAGTAGCCAGGGGCTGGCTCAGTGGTTAGGGGGTTCTGCTGGCGGACATACAGCCCCAGTTCCATCCCAACACAGTGGGGAGAGAGAGAGAGAGAGAGAGAGAGAGAGAGAATGATTTTCTTTCTTCCTGAGAGTGAATCAAAACCAAACTTTTACAACTAAATACAGTATTTGATAAGAAGTCACTATATTTAGTTTAGTAAATATTAGAGATTAATTGTGGGTATCTAAATCTAAGTATATGGAAAAATACCAGAAGATTATCGTACAACTGAAAAGGGGCATCATGTCATTCGAGGAGGGAGATGGAGCAGGCGGAAGATGACCTTTGGCCCAGATAGAGGCAGGGGACTGGGCCAAATCGCTGAGTCTCTGGCCGCAGAGTCACAGTCCCCAGCCCCTGGCAAGCCGAGCTCGCAGCCTCGGCGGCAAGGCCTCAGGCAGGGATCTCAGCCTGGTTCCTTCTCCCCAGCTGTGCTATCTCGGGTTTTCCCACTATTCCAGTAACACTTAAGCTCTGATTCCCATATAACTCACTGGAACAGGGACCTCAGTCTCAGTGGAAAACGCATTTCCGTGAGGAAACTTGAGATGTGGAAGCCACCAGGGATACAGCACACCTGCGGGGTCAGGTCCTCGGCCCGCGTCGCCCCGGGGTCCCCCCTCAACACAGACCATCTCGGGTGCCACAAGTCCACGCTCCATGTGCCAGTCTGGGCAAAGTTCACTTCCATTCTGTTCCCACAAAGAATATTACACGTTACTCAGAGCTGTGACCTCTGTGTTTAAGTAACACACGTTTTGATCCCAGATGGACTTCAGTCCCGATTCCTCCCTTGCTCAGCTCAGTGGTTTTGAAGAAGGCATTTTGATGGGAATCTTGCTCTCTGCTCACTGGCTATGGGCAGAGCTGGTTTGCCGGCAGAAATTTGGTGATATTAGGTGCATGTGTCCTGTTACCTGCTGAGGCAGTGGGCATCCTCTGTACAGATCCTCTGCCTGCCTGGTCCCCTGGGGCCTGCATTTGGGCCCCTGTATCTGCCCTTCACCTCTGATCTTGAACACCTGCCCATAGTTTCCTACAATCAACCACACACTCAGCCTTAGGACCCTCCTTTCCCATCTCTGTCTGCATCCCTCTGTGTCCCGCCAGACTGGCCCTGTCTCTCTCTCTCTCTCTCTCTCTCTCTCTCTCTCTCTCTCTCTCTCTCTCTCTCTCTCCCCCCGTGTGTGTGTGTGTGTGTGTGTGTGTGTGTAACACTGGTCACAGTGAGCTACATCTCTAGCCCTGCTTTGAGATAGAGTCTCACTAAGTTCTCAAACTCAACCCCAACTTGTGATTCTCCTGCCTCAGCCTCCCACAGTGCTGAGATTATAGGCGTTTGTACCACGCCTGTACAATTGCATTTTTAAAGCAGCATTATCAAACTTGCTCAGATAAAGAAAATAAATTTGCCTTTGTCTGTTAGAAAAGGAACAGGGGAGAATAGAAACCTGACAGCATATATCCCCCCACTTTTCTCCCCACCTCCTGGGGCAGCATGGGTGCCCTTTGGGAGGTGACCAAGTGGTCCTGACAGGCCTTAGCCCTGTGGAGGAGGTGAGGGTACAGATCAGTGGAGACCCAGGAAGGGCAGCATCAGGGGAGGAGAGGCCATCAGAAGGAGGGCAGAGCTCAGGCTGGGGAAGGAGCATCAGAGCAGGGTGCCAGAGCGCCGCCTTCTGAGGCCGGAAAGATGAGCTTCTTGGAAAAGGCTGGGATCGGCCCCTGCTGGGGTTGTGCAGCTCAGCCTTGTCAGTACCCCACCCCCGAGCACCCTTGCCTGTGCCTCCTGGGGGAACTCCCTGCTTTGCAGAGCTTTCAAGCAAGGTGATTGGGATCCCTGGGCCTGGAAAGACCCCGTGTGAGGCTGGCGGTGCGGCCTGGTCTTGAGCACCCGTGCCCCTGTGCACTGTGACCAGACATCAGGCAGGGGTATCGACATGCGCTCCTGAGGTCCTCCAGACCCTGGACGGACACAGGGCAGGCAACCCAGCGGGACCACAGGAGGCTGGGCCCCAGTGCAGAGGAGTGCAGACAGCTCTCATGTGACCACAGCAGAGCCCAGAAAAAAAGACTCCTGTGGGGCTCACGTGTGAGCTGACTTTCTATCAGTGCAGCGACGTACTTCGGGTGACAAGGTTATAAAAAAGAAGCCTCTGGGTCTGGGAGGTTTCAGGCCATTGCCCGCAGCCTCCGTTGCTTTAGGGCCTGTGGCGAGGCCTCACTTCACAGCAGAGCTTGGGAGCAAACCTTATGGCAGCCAGGAAGCAGACAGAGCGTGAGAACTGGGGTCACGCCCAGAACGTAGGCCCAGGGACCCGCACCCCCACGCCCCTCCCGATAGCCCTGCGCCCCTGGAAGCTCCTTGCTGAGGACCAGGCCTGTAATTCCCTGTCCTTTGGGCCCCTATGGACCCACACCATAGAGCGCACCAGTAACTTCCTTTCCCAGTGAGACGTGGGTCCTCAGCTGTGCCTCCAGAAAGATCGACCGATGCCCTGATGGCTGAGGTCTGGGTATCTGCAACACTGTATTTAGTGTGGGGCTAAGATGGACTGGTGATGGGTTCAGGTGACACTAATCTAATGGCTGGTGAACCCGTAAGGCGGGGCGAATGGGACACAGACAAAGAGGACGACACCACATGGAGGTGACGTGCAAAGAGAAGACAGCTCGTGGAGGAGGCAGCGGCAGGAGTGAGGTGGCCACAAGCCCAGAAACGCCAATGACGCTAAAAGCTAAGAGAAAGACCCAGGACAGAATCCCCCCCGAGCCTGCAGGGCATGTTCGGCCTGGTCCTATGACTCCAGAGCTGTGAGAGACACATCTGTTATTTCACCAAGCCGATGGCAACCCGTGCCAGCGACGCTTGTATGGAACATGTCTCTGGGACAGCAAAAGGAGTCCCGTAGCCTGGGTGTGAGCCCTTCACCAGCCCGCCAGGTGTCGAGGGGACTTGGTTCTGTGCCTCCGAGGGAAGCCATCGTCCGTGGATGCAGGGCTGGCCAGGGTACACGCTTACCCCCTCGCGGTCTGAGCCGCCTGCTGCAGCCAGCTCCACTTCCCATCTGAGGCTGTCGCCTGAGGAGAGGAGTACATTGGATGAAACTTCAGGAGCGGGAGACAACTGGATTAAACTTCTCATCAAAGTCGAATTTCCTGTAATGGCTCTCCAGAAAGGACAGCGTGATGGCTCTGCAGGCAGAAGAGGCCGGGCTGCCGTGACTGCTTTTCAATAAGGCCAAGAGCCCTCGGTGCAAGCCGGTGACGAGCCTGTCTATTGGTCACCAGCTCCGGGGGACGCGCTCATCGTGTTGACACTTAGGGGGCCCAATCCAATCACGGATGCCACTCCTGACCCCGCTCCAGAGCCCCTCGGAGAGACATCTGTGACACACTGCCGCGGCTCCTCGGCTGCCGGGTGACACTATATTTCTTTCAGCAGAGGTCACTGGTGCTCGACACCCATCATCACCAACTTATTAGATCTTGAAGCAATTAGCTGGAAACAAACAGCGGAGACAAGCCTGGTATTGAAACATGGAAGCCCCAAGAAAATAGCCCGCGGCACTCCGTTATTTCAGAGCTCTTCAAAGGTGGGGCGGCTTGCTGGGAAGAAAGGGCACGTTGTTTCTGTGGAAGGTCTATGCAGCAGGGCCTGGGTGCGTGACATTTCTACTGTTTCAGGTTACATTCGAGAAGGCCCGGCAATAAGAGGTCGGTGGAAAGCACTTTTCAGCTTCCGCCTAAACTCACCTTGCAACGTGTAGCATGATTAGTCAAGGATTAAAAATCCAGTTAGACTCTCCTTTGACATGAGAAATCAGACGCAAAATTCTGAGAAATGCGCCGAAGCTGCCTCATAATCGGATGGAGGGTGATAACGCACAGGAGACGGGAGCTGGCAGCCCGGACCCTGGAATGCTCGGACCAAGCTGCAGTCCTATCTCCAGTATCAGTGCGACCCCGGATGCTAACTGCGCTGAGGGTGGGCGGTGCATGCCCGTGACTTTCCATGGGAAAACAGCAGTTGGGGCTCTAGAATGGGAACCCAAGTGTGTCTTGGCCCTCAGTCAGTGCCTATGATGGTTGTATTACGACTTTTTGAGGTTATTAACTAGAATAGCACATGCAAATATCTCAAATGGAAAGAGACCAAGTACCCCACCTTCCTTCCATGATTAATACTGTGGACATGATAAGCACTATAGTATCTATAGTATCTAAGGTGACTTCCTTTGGCCGCAGGCAGTAAATATTGCAAATTTTGTGAGGCAAGAGTCTTTGATTTTTATTACCAGGAGAAAACTAAATAGAAAGATTTTGAGTAATTATATTAGTCTTAACTGCTTGAGTTTACCTTTTTATTCCCCTGTTATTTATGCACAATTTGATTTCCACAAATATTTACCGTGCAATTACTTTTCAACGTCAATTATCTTTTCAGTCAAAAAAAGGCTTAATTATTTGATTTGCACAGAGCAGTGCTGTGTAAACTGAAATTTTAGGATTATCATCTATGTGACTTTGATTCATGGAAGTTCACGCATATTTTTAGTATAGCATCTGTGACAGTCACGTGGCAAAATCCAAATAAATATTTCAACTTAAAGGCTATGTGACTATAAATAACAATAGTATACTGCACATTTCAAAAAGCTAGAAGAAAAGATTTCGCAAGTTTGCAAAGAAACAAGAAATATTTGAAGAGCTAGGTGATTGTGACCTGATTGGAACATTACACAATGTGTGCACAAGTCAAAACAGTGCATGGCACCTCATCAGTACAACAATTTTTATGTTTTTATGTATCTGTTAAAAAATAAAGCAAAGAAATGAAAACGAGCTCTCCACACACACACCATCGTGCAGTTCCGTCAGAACCTCACGCTATTCCCCGCCTGGGGTACGTTCAGAAGCCACTTGTTTAAGGGTGTTTCGTGAACCTTCCAGGAAACACGACAGCGTTACATCGGTGTGCTTTCTCCCCCTTCAGTTAGACTTCCATCTTCCTTCTTTTGGTCTTTGTCTAATAGATGTGCGAAAATTATGGAGCCAGGTCAAAGAGTATTACCAATTCCAAGGACTGGTGCGTGGCACCCTAGATCGGGTCAAATTCTTTCCCACACGACAGCTTTCACCTTGTGTGTCTTTCCATTATCCAGTTTCAAGAGGTGATGTGCAAAGCACCCCAGTCCAGGGCCTCCACTAGGATGACAGAGACCATTCTCTGGATCAGGGGCAGTACTGCTCTGGCCCCACCGGGACGTGGGATCCACAGTGGCCAGCCAGAGGGAAGCCTCATGCACCACAGACCCAGCCTCGCCGTATTTCCTGTCTCTACTCTGATCATGGGTTTAGGCTGAGTTCAAAGGTCAGACCTCAAACTGGCCCCACGGCTGAGCCCCTCATTCTGCTCTAGTCTCAAGAGTCTGCAATTCGCCACGAGACCGGGAGTTTACAGTCAGTGCTGCATCTCCATGAATAAGAGGTAACCATTTAAACCTAGTAAAATGCAGTCTCACCCTTCCATCTCTGAGGCCCTTCCATGCTTCATGAACACAGGCACTGCCAAGGCCCACAGCTGAGTTTTGGGGCATCTTCCAGCCAGCGACAGGTGAGCCGGAGAAGGACAAGGGACTTCCCAGGTTGGGGCAGGCAGAACCAGCAGCAGAGGAAAATCAAAGCCTGCACTTCCTGCGTTGGCCTTCAGCCTTCTTTTCCTGACAGCTGTTAGGGACAAAACTTGAATTTCTCTTTCCTTGATTGTATAGCTAACAGTGAAGTCAATGTGAATGCTGGGAGAGACTTTATCTAAATCAAATGGTTCACAAAGCAGCTGGGTGACTCAAAAGGCGTGACTTCCGAGTGTCATGACTGCTTGGGTCATTGAGCGGAGCCTGGAAGTGACTGAGGCTGTGTGACTGCTGCAGCCAGGATGGTCGCTATAACCATGGAAACCCTTTATGTCACCTTCACACAAGGAAAGCTCCCATCCCGCCCACCTTGATTAAGGTCACTTCTTGTGCTCTACCTCAAAATGGGCTTTACCTCGCTTGGCCCAATCCCTCCTCTTTGCAGGTGAGATACTCCGGCCATAATGAATTAGCCAGGGACCTGCACCCCACCGTCCCCAAACTCCAGGCTCACGTTTCCCTCACTGGGCCACGGTGCTCCAATTCAGTCCTGTGGCTCCTGCCTGCAGAGGTGTGTATAGAAGGGGACGAATGAGCCAATGGAAGACAAGTGCCCTCCTTCCTCCTCAGAAGTATGGCGGGCTCTGCACTGCAGACCCCGCGTCAGGCTTCCAGTGAGCAGACGAGGGGGGCCGCTTGCTCTCCGGAGCTGTGGGCTTTGTGGGATGAAGGAGGCAAGAGCAACACTTACCTCCGCTTGTGCCTCCAGAGGGTGCACAGAGGCGGGTGCAGAGTGACAAGGCATCTCCCAGACCCTTTCCCACTCCATTCTCAACTTCTGACCACACCCCCAGGAACCTGTCTGACATCCTAGGTTCTGCTTTTGTGGAAGTGAATTGTGGAGGACTCAGGAGTTTATCCAAGTCCCCAAGGCGGTAAATCTGACCCATGAGGAACGTGCCCCCAGAGGACAGATAGCTTGGGCCAGACAGAAACTGCAGCCCCCCACACGAATCCAAGGAACCTTGATTGCATCGAACAAGGGTGGAGAGGTTCATAAAAATCCCATATTTAATTGCACATGCAGTATATGCTTCTCTTTTTTTATCGACTATGTTTCTTTTTGTCAGCAATCACGGAGAGTTACAGACCTGATAGATTTTACTCTTCTTACAGAGTTAGTCCTTCGGTGGGTCTGGAGCAGGGGTGGTGAACCTAAGTGGGCACCCAGAGCCCTCTCTGTAGGCACATGAGCAAGTTGCTCCAGCAGCCGAGCACCAGATACTCAGGTTTAGTTGCAATCCTGGCATTTGGCAATAATTAAGTGGGTTTTCAATTGTAGTTTGGGCACTTGTTTCTAAAATGTTCGCCATCACTGGTCTAGAGGAATAGGAGGCCCAGGCTCTCTCTCTGTCGGTTACCCTCTCCCCAAATAAGCGGAGCATTCGTGGTGTTCAGTGTCCATACGTTTCCTCCACAATAAATGATATTTAACGTTGAATAGGACTTTAAAAACAAAAAGTGAGAACTATTTACAGACTTTCACATCTCAGTGGATATTGCTACTTACTTAATTTTTTAACACCCACCTAATAATTCAATGTTGAGTGCATTTGTGAAGTCAGTTTGAATGAGCGCAACTATTATTTACATCAGGGCTTATAATCTTGAAAATTTAATGCTTACTAACTTGTACCTGCAAGCTAATTGAGGTTTTTCTTTTTGTTTCTTTGTTTTGTTTCGTTTTTTGAGGTTGGAATGTTTAATTCTTCTCTCACCCTCCTAATTGGCCACTTTTCTCATCTCACTGAGCTTTCTTCTGTCCCTTATCTGTTCATTAAAGGACATTCTGATCTGAGCACAGTGCTTTGGGTTGAGAGTACAGTGCTGGGACATCAGAAGGTTTTCTCACAATTTTCCTTGTTTCTATAAACAGGGAGGATTCACCAAATCCCCCACCCATGATTCCAGGTTATGGGGCTTCTCCAAGAAAACGAAGAATCTCCCTATTTTAATTTTAACCCTTGTTGGGGAATGGTCAAGATGAGTGGAAGGAATCGTCCAAGTGTAAATCCAATTATCCTGTATCTGTAAATAATGTCCTCAAGAAAATGATTTCCCGCAGGAGGCTGTCCTTCCACAGATTCTCTTCTGAAGCACTGAGGAGAAGGCTCAAGTCCACAAACTTTGCCATTGTCGGTGCAAGCAGTGGAAGGCCATTAGCGATGTTTCCTGAGCAGAGAAACGGGAGCGAGGAGGAACAAGGGACTGCCGATGTTGGGAAATCTGACAGTACAGGGAAAGGCAGACTGCGGTGTGGTAGTTTTGGAACATTTGCCAAACAACACTGCAAGTAGAGACTGGCTGAGGACGGCTGCCACGGACCCAGACCTCTGAAAGGCTGAGGCAGGAGGATTGCATGTTTGAGCCCAGCTTGGCAACATCGTCACTTAGTAAGATCCTACCTCAGTTTTTTAGAAAAGGCGGGGGTGCGGTTCAGTGTAAAGGCCCTGGGTTTAATACCAGCATTGTCGTCAGTCAGCCCTGCATGCGGACGGAAATCGTAAACTGGCAAAACCCAGCTCTTCTAGCATTCATGATGTCTCCAGGTGACAGCAGGTGACTCTGGATGCCAGCAGCTGTCAGTCAGCTCTAGTCTCTGCTGCTGTCGGCCATCACTGTCCAGTGTTAGCTTGTGCTGGACACCGCAGGTCAGCTCTGCTGTGTGCTGGTCTCTGCTGCTGGTCTTCATTGGCTGCTGACCTCTCTGGAGCTCTTCGGTGTTGTTAGCTCTGTTTGTTTGCTTTGTCCACACCACTCAGAATAAACATTCTAAATAGATTTACAGGACTTTTGGAGCCCACACTACCAGAAAAAATGAATCATGAGCAGGTTTACATGACCGCCAAAGCTAATCGTTACTGTAACAGGGCCCATGCTGAGGCAGGGCAGACTGCTCCCTGCGGGAGCCCTTCTAGACTAGCCACAACAAGCGCCAGGCAAGTGCTACTTAGGTAGCAGCCTGCAGGCCTGTTACAGTGAGGGTGCGTGCCAAAGCCAGTGAATCTTCTGGAAGGCCTGCTGTGAATGCTGGGTAGCAAATAGGGGCCCAGATCCTTTCTTCCTGATCTTAGCCACTCCCAGGTGCCCTCTCTGTTCTCAAACACGCAGCAGTATCCACTCAAGTGGCTGCAGTGGGGAGGGTACCATGCTGCCTGGCTTCATCCATGTTGGAGTGGAGAATGAGAGTTTGATAGCTGTGGGACACTGAAGCAAACTGTCCTCAATCTACGGCCAAGCACCAGGCAGTAAAGGGGAGAGACAGACAGCCACTGGCAAGCCTCATCCTCCTCCAGGTGGCAGGGAAAACGAGAGTCAGGCGCTTCTCCTCTGTCTCAGTGCTGCAAAAGGAAAATAGAAATCATGTTTTCTCTCAGACCATTGTTGAGTTAAAATAGAAACCAATAAGTGAGAAAAAAATCCCCAAACATGAGGAGTTTAAACAACACTTCTAAATGACACAGAGTCAAAGAAAAAATTGTGCAGAGGAAACTTAAATATTTTAAACTCAGTGAAAATGAAAACACAGCCTATCCAGATTTGTAGGATACAGCAGAAGCGGCGCATGGAGGGAAACTAACAGCATTGCCCAGACATATTAGAAAGTAGGAAAGCCATAAACCAATAATATAGGTCTCTACCTAGGAGGTTAGAAAAGGAAACGCAAAGGAAATCCCAACTAAACAGAAGAAAACAAAAATAAGAATTAGAAAAGAAATACTGTGAATGAAATAGAAAATAAGATGTCAACAGAGAAAACCAATGAAACCAAAATTTAGTTGTTAGAAAAAACAATCAGTGATAAACCCCCATGCAAAGCTAACTAAAAAGAGGTAGGACAAGGAGATCATAAAGAACTAATACCATAATATTAACAATGAAAGAAGAAACAGTACAAATTGCATGGATATTAAAAGAATAATCAAATGATACTGTGAACAGCTCTATGTTCACAAATCTGTTTACCTACATGAAATAGATCAGTTCCTCGAAAGAACTCATTAGCTGAAATTCACACAAGAAAAAATGGACAATCTGAAAAGACATGTTTATTAAATAAATTTGATCAATAATGAATAGTTACATAATTAAGAGTTAAACAGAAATCACCAGGCCTGCATGGATTCACTGGTGAATTTTAAATAATTAAAAAAAAAAAAACATTATGCCAATTTCCTTTAATCTACTTCAGAAAGTAGATGCAGAGTCAATTCTTCACTACTAATTCTAGAGACAAGCTTCACCCTAATACCAAAACAGACAAAAATATTGCAAGAAAAAAGCTACAGAACAATATCTCTCATGATTATACATGCAAAAATCCTCAACAAAATATTGAAAAAGTCAGAAGTATATAAAATAATTACACACCATGACCAAGTGGGACTTTTCTCAGATGTGCAAGGATGGTTCAACACTCAAAAATCAATTAATGTAATCCAATTTATCCATGGGCTAAAGAAAAATTGCATGATTATATCAATACATGTAAAGAAAAATTTTTAAAAATTCAACATCCATTCATGGTACAGACTCTCAGTAAACTGAGAATAGAATAGAACTTGCTCGACTTTGTAATGAGTATCTAGAGCAAACCTATGACTAACACCATTTTCAATGATAAATTCACAGCTTTCCCACTAAGATCAAGAGCAAATTAAAGATGTTGCCCTCATCACCCCGTTTGTCACCTTACTGAAAGCCTTGGCTAGTGCAAAAAGGCAAGCAAAAGAAATGAAGATACATATATATATATATATACATTTTATATATATATGGAGAAAAAAATAAAAGTGTCTTTGCTTTCAAATGATATGATCTGAAAAAGCCCATACAGATACAGTTAATTGAGCTTTGACCAAAAAAGCAAAGACAACACAGGGGTGAAAATATAATCTTTTCAGCACATGGTAGTAGAATAATTGGACATCTATATGCAAAAAAATGAACCCAGGCAGACTTAATGCTCATCACAAAACTTAACTCAAAATGGATAATAGGCCTAAATGTACAATTTGAAACTATATAATTTGAAGATAACGTGGAAAATCTAGGATTTGGGGTGTGGTGATTTTTTGGACTCAGCAGTGCAGGCCTGATCCATGGAAGAATAATTGATAAGACAGACTTCACTAAATTACCAACTTCTGTGAAAAACAATGTCAAGGGAATGCACAAGTGGGCAATAGATTTGGAACAAGAACACCAAATAATGGATTGTTATCCAAAACATAAAGAGAATTCCTAAAACTCAACAATAAGAAAACGAGCAACCCAATGAAGAAATTGGAAAAATACCTGAATAGGTACTTCACCAAAGAGGACATCCAATAAGCATGTGGAGAGATGCTTCATGTACATGTCAGAAGGCAGCTACAAATGAAAAAAGTAGCTATCACTACCTAGGTGTCAGTATGGCCGAGACCCAGAACACTGATAGCACCAAGTATCTGTAGGAACGCCAACTGGCGAAGACACCCTGGAAGACAGTTTGGCGGTTGCTTACAAAACTAAACATGCTCTTATCATATGACCAGCAAGTATGCTCTTCAGTATTTATATCCACATGAAACATGCAAATGGATGTTTATAGAATCTTTATTCATAATTGTCAAAACTTAGAAGCAACCAAGGTATTCTTTAGTATGTAAGTGAGCAAATACAGTGTACTACATCAAACAACAGGCTATTATAAATGACAAAATCAATGAACTATCAAGCTATGAAAAGACATGAGAGACATTTAAATGCGCAGTTCTGAGTGAAGAAGCCAGGTTCAAAAGACTACATATTGTACGACTCCACCTATATGATGGCTGCATATTGTACGAATCCATTTATATGACATTCTGCAAAAGCAAAACTATGTAGCAGGTAGAAAGCTTGGTGTTGGCAGAGCTCGGGTAGGGGAGGGTCGGGGAGGGCCAGGAAGGATTTCTGCAAGATAGTGGAAGTCTTCTGCATAATACCTGAGGATAGACACTGTCATTGTACATCTGACCTCACACCTAGAATGCACAACACCAAGAGTGAGCACTAATGTAAGTCCTGACTGGTGATGACGCCATGTCAACGAAGGCTGCAACTGTAGTAATTATCCTGCCTGCTGGAGACTCCGATAGGCCACATATGGGTGATGATGTGGACTACATAAGAAATCTGTATCTTCCTCTCCATTTTGCTATGAACCTAAAACTACTATGAAAAGGAAAACATCTCAATAAATGCTTTAGGAACACATGAAAGAACTCAGAATCTTTCATTTAAAAAACTTTCTGCAAGCCAGGAATAGTTAAAAACTTCTTTGATTTAATAATTGACATCTACAAATCTTATAGGTAGCTGCATACATAATGGTAAAAAAATTGAATATTTCTACATAAGATCAAAAAAGGCAAGGATGCTTGTATTCAGAGGTCACTAAAAAGAAATAAAGGAATGTGTAGGAGGACCAAAAGGAAGAACAATTCTTTTCATTTATAAACATGGTCATTTGTTCAGAAAAGTGTATAATGATACAATGGCACATTTCAATAGTCCCGGCTAATCAAGAGGCTGAGGCAGGACAACCCAAAGTTCATGGCCAGCCTGGGCAATGTGACCAAACCTTGTCTCAAATAAAAATAAACAAATAGCCAGGTGTGGTGATAGACACCTGTAATACCAGCACTCTGGAAGTCTTAGGTAGTAGGATTGCAAGTTCGAGCCTATTCTGGGCAAATAAGTGAGACCTTGTCTCAAAAACTGAAAAATCACAAAAGGGTAGAGATATAGCTCAGAACAGAGGCCTGGGTTCAATCCACAGTACAGCAAAATAATAATAATAACAATAAATAACAGGGCTGGAGATTTAGCTCGGTGGTAAGATGCCTCTGGGTTTGACCCCTAGTACCACCAAAATGAAAAAAAAAAAAGAAAAAAGAAAAGAAAAAATCTCAAATGCTATAGAGATAGCAGGATAAGATGTTACATAATTTTAACACTGAGAAAAATATAGACTTCAACATTTAAAAAAAATAAAGGTATCCCTTGCAGAGTATCCAGTATAGAATTTTCAAATTACTCGTGATGGGGTGAGGGGGAGGGTTAAAGATACATAATGATCTATATTCATAAAAGAAAGAAAGAGGTAAAAACAAAAATTACAATACAATGTAAGGAGACAGTAGGAATAAAACCAAATATATGTGCTGTTGTAATAAGTGTGAATAGATTAAGTATCTCTCTTAAAGGACAAGAACATTAACATTATATTTAAGCATAATTTCTGTATAGACCCAAGATGACACAAAAATAAAAACAAATATATTTTTAAAGATAGGGCAAGAACATGTCAAAATGCAATAAAGATAGCAACATTAATATCAAATAAACTGGAACTTAGGGCAGAAAACATAAAGAGTTAGAAGTTCTATAACATTAAATCTATGATCTATAAGCATTGTTTTCCATATTGAGTATCGACCCCAAGACCTCAGGATGGCAGGCAAGGACTGCTCCACTGGGCTGTGCCTCAGCCCTGTGAGCACTGTTGAACCATTGTGAACTTTCACACATTTAGGAAGATGGTAGCGGAATACAAAAGGCAAAGCTTATCAGCAATACAGGCCAAGGAAATTGTGATCAATTACCATCATACTGTAAAGTTGCAGTGTGCATCTTTGGGTTTTGGGCAATAATTCGACAACAATCACAACCACAGCTACACTGCCCCACACACACACATATAAATACTTCTGGACAGCAATGATATTTGACTCAGCAGAGCTTGGTGGACAGAAAATGTTGTGTTCCACAGATGTCACAGTTCCTTTTAGGTCTATTCCCAAACCAGCCATATTGAACATCTTAGCAATTGTCCTGAAGTATAAATGTTATAGGCTTTATTCTTTTATCACCTTGCAATAAACCTAGAAACCAGTAATAAAAAGAGAACTGAGGCATGCATACTCCACCTGGAGGAGAGACCTCCTCTACATGCTTCTTGTAGAAAACGAGACAGAAACCTGATATTGTGACTTATTTAGAAATGAACAAAAGCCAGAAAAAGACTCATTTCAAAAACTAGACAATAGCTAGAATTTAAGTAGAAGAAAAATCATAACTTTAAGTGTTTTCATATTCAATAAAACATTTAGCATGCATATATAAGAACATATACTTGTGCTCAGTCAAAAAGCAAGATATGAAATATGTACTTACTACACGATTATCATGCTTAAAACTCTAAAAACAAGCATGAGTGATAAAGGAATTATTCACAATAAACTTCACCAGTGGCTGTATTCAAATGATCAAATTGTCATGTGCTCATTCCATTTTTATTTTCTGAAAAATCTATAATGTTATTATACATGATACAATATTTTTATATGTAGGAAAATTCAAAATGTCTGTGTTTTGCCTGTGAATCCCATAATGCAGCTCTTGTATCTAAAATACCCCTCCAATCCCGCATGTACTCATAGAAGGGCTTGTGGAAGAAGATTGGACCATCAGGTGCTATAGCTGACTTGTTGTTAGGAGATGGGGTCTGGTTGGATGAGGCCGTCATGTGGGTGTGGCCTGAAAGGGTCCCTCCCCTCCCTGGCTCCTCCCTTCTCTCTGCTTCTGACCACCATTATGTGGGCAGCCCTCCTCCGCCAGGCCCTTCCACATGCTGTTTCTGTGTTTAAGCCGAACATAAACTGAAACTTCGGAAACTGTGAGCCAAAATAAACCTCTCCTTTAAGTCTCAGGTGTCAGGTATTTTGTCCCAGCAACAAGAAAAGTGACTAAGACAGCACTCTATTTATAATTTCATGATAATTACTTTCAAAAACAGACCTGTCGCTAAACTTAATTCCCAATGTATCTTCAAGAGTTAAGTTGCCCTAGATCCAGAAAAAGCCTCCCTGGAGGTGCCCACTTCTTCCTTTGATTGTGGTGCTGAGATTTTGTTTCTATTTGTTTGGTTACGAGGCTTCAAAATTAGTAAACTCTTTGTCTTCGATTAATTTCTTTCTGCATGTTTGGTTTGTGGTTGAGCATGTCCCACCGTCGAAGGGAGCAGTGGCTTCCTCTCTGACTGGGGCTCACCCAGTTTGGCCGGTGCTGCTGTTGTTTGTGTACAGGGGTGACTGTGGAGCTTTAGGGAGGATCCTGCCCAGCTCCCTAACTCTACACAGATGGGGCGATGGTGACTGCAAGCACGTCTGTGTTGTGAAGCCTCCAGAGTCTACTTTTCTTAAACCCACCATGGGGGTGTATGCCTGTAAATCCCGGCACTCTGGGAGGCTAAGGCAGAGGACTAAAGTCAGAGCCCAGCCTGGGCAACTCAGTCACTCAGCAGGACCCTGTCTCAAAATAGAAAAGGGTTGGCAAGGGTTTGCTCAGTGCAAAGACCCCGGCGTGGCCTCGGGGAAAGTCCCCTCCTAGTAAAGGGGCGGAGCCCGGCCTCTGAGGCTGTGAGTGGTGGGATTTGGGTCTGAGGGAGCCTGCCATCTGAGCGAGGTATCTCCCAGAGTTAGTGCTGTAACAGTAAGGAAGGACGTGGACCTGTTCAGAGGGGGCCGAGAAGTCCACAGCCAAGTGCCACACTCCTGAGCTTGCAGAGGCAGGGAGGAGCCCAGGGCTGCAGGGCACTGGCTCGGAGTGCTGTGGACCCGCAGTCTCCGGGCAGCTCTTCTGGGATGCTCTAGCCGTGCTCAGGGGTAGCGGGCACAGGCAGAGTGAGGCAGCCCTGCTAGGGGTGCAGCCTGGCCCTATGCTGGCAGCATGGCTTGACTCGTGCCGGAATGAGGCCACCTGCAGGATGGGAGTACCTGGCCGCAGGCTGCGTCTGGCAGGGGCGTGCAGGGCCGTGAAGGCAGCACTGCCTGTCAGGAAGAGGACTGCTGGCCAGCCAGGTTCATAGGTGTCACCGAGGACACGGCAGATGTGCAACAAGCTGCTGAAGTGCTCCTGGCCAGGAATTTCCTGGGTCAGGGCCCTCTGACACGGACTGATGGGGACAGGGCAGCACTGCAGTGCAGGTGCTGAAAGTAGGAGTCACACACAGGAGGTGAGACGGAGTTCAGCGGCAGCGCTCTTGCCCAGTGTGCCTGACACCCTGTGCTCCTTCTGCAGCACCCCGAAACAGATGCACAACCATAGCCAACAGCCCCGCTCCTCTGCTGGCAGCTTCCACAAGCTTGCAGCAACTTGAGACGATGGTGGCCGAATGCCACAGTGTCACCCAGGCAGGACAACCCTGGTCTTTTTCATGTCTCTCAGGCTCACTCTTGGGGAAAGGGCCCTCTTCCCATCTGGGGAACTTGTCCAGTGAGCTTCAGGATGTAATTCAGTCGGCCTCTTCCCAGTGACATGGCTGTCTCCTGCCCAGTGTCCTTCATCGCCGACAGCGCTAGACACTAACCATGACCCATGTGTGGCTCTGGTATGTAAGATCTTCTGGGATCAGTCCGCCGGCCAATGCAGCTTTCTTGAATGAAGGGCGGGTCAGCAATCGCTGAGGCCACTGTGTCAGGTAGACAGAGGCTACCATCACAGGGCACCCTTTCTCGCCAGGGCGCAGGTTCCACCCTGCTCTGCTCACCTTCCGGGCCAGCTTTGGGTGGGGAGGCACATCTCCCACTTCCCCAGAGATGGCAAAGTCCAGCTTGTTAGAAAACAAACCAAATAGGCCCTGAGGCCCCACCGTGGGGAAGAGCCTGTCCTTTGCATCCTCAGCGTGTGCTTGCTGCCCCTTCCTGTCGCACACCTGTGGGCTCCCCTGCCACTGTGCAGTGCTGAGCCACGTCTCCTGCAATGGTCACAACTATCATTCATGAGTGCCGAGTGCGTGCAGACCCTGGGTGCCGCTCCTGCCTCGGCCTGAGCTGCTCTCCACGCGCAACGGGGGCTCCCGTGACCACTGTCATGAACGGGAGCCCCCGAGGGCAGAGGGGCCTGACACGGGACCAGCCTGTGGGGCTCTCTGCTCCTGCACCCCTCCCCGAAGTACATCAGGTGGGCGAGGAGGGCACACTCTGTGCTCCCAACATGACATGGAGGTGTTGGACGCCGGCCTGAAGTGCTGTGACAAAGATTCCCTCTAACAATGACGCCAGTGACAGAGAGCATGTACACGTGGCCACACTGGCTGTGCTGATGCTTGAACCAGGACCCTCCTCCCTGGGGCCTTGACTCTTTGCCCACCTTGTGAAAACGGATTCACGGCTCACGTCTCTCCTCTGGAGAGCTGGATCTGTCCTTTCCACAAACCGCTCAGGAGCAGTGCTGATTCCTGCGTCACTTATGCAGAAGGCCAGCGCCACCCAGTCAGAGGCTGAGCTCCGCCTTGGGGAGAGAGACCTTGTGGTCCCCAGCTCCGCTGTCCTCCCGACCTGGGTGTCCCTCCTCCGTACATACCTTGGATTTCCATGTGACCATTCCTCCAGACAGATTTTAAAATATTGCTTTACATTTTCGTTTGGGCCAATGTGAAATTAGCTGAGCCCCAGACCCCACGGTCACCCTCCTGCTGTAACAACAGCCAGGTGGGAGATGTGAGTCCAAACTGGAGAGTCTTCCGCTTTGAGAGGACCCAGGAGGAGCACAGAAGTGGGTGCATTTTACCCGGCCCCACCGATGAAGGGTCTCCTGCTTCTCCTCCTCCTCTGCTTCCTCCTCCTACTGTTCTTTCTCGTCCCGCTCCTGCTTAAGGACAAGAGGGATCACACCACCTGGAAGTCACAATCTTGTTGCCACGGGTAGACCACAGGACTTCAGACACTCCAAGAATGGGATTAACGTGTTGCTATAACATTATAGTCTCATTTAAGCAATTTTGATTTCCTGTGAGAACTGCTCATGAAATACTACTTTCCGTGTGGTACAAACCCCACGTGCGATCGCAGACACCAGCAGCTTGACATTACTCATACAGTGCTTTCTGATTAGCCAACAACTACAATTAGGAAACATCTCAAGCAACTTTAATCTCTGGCCTGGATACACATTGTTCATTTTCCTATGTCAACAAGTTTAGGCTGATAGGGGAGCTGATTTCCATATGCTAATTTACTTATTTCCCTTTCTAAAAGACTATTGTTTCCTGGCCGTTAATTCCAGATGACAGGGAATGGCTTGGCTTTTCATTCCCTGCAAAATAATGTACTGTTGCAAAGTGATTTATAATAAACAGGATCAGGGAAGAACTACAATGCCGATTGTTTTTGACAACCAAAAATTCATTATTAGTGAAATAATAATATGGGCAGCATCTTGGACACCAGCTGACTGCTCAGGATTTGTTTTTCCATCCAGAGCATCAGGACTCGTGCCCACTGGGGGTGAAGGTGCAGTCGCGTGCCTGATAGTGTGTGAAAGTGTGCCCCACACATATTTCATTCCCACTGCCCCTCGGCTTTGCCTGGTCCACCTCAGTCCTCCTACTCCAGAGGCCCCTCAGACTGCACAATCTAAAATTTTAAAAGATAATTTGTAAAAACAAGTTATTATCTCTAAAATCATTCATTGAAGTGATAGGGACAGTTAATACATAACAGGCTGTTGTTCATCTGGAACTGTAGAAGAGGAAAACGAAACCCAAAGCAACCCTGGACAGTGTTTCCATTTGTGTGACAAAGCATTGGAAAGTCAGCCATTTACCCATGAGACACAGTGAAGGTGACTTCGGTGGTGTAAGGGTCCAGGAACCGGCTTTGGGGTGGAGCAATTCCATGTACACCTTCCCACTGATCACTCAGATGCAGCGCTCCACCTTGCCAGTCTCTCCAGTGCGGGCACTGAGCTCCCTGGACCATCCATGTCCAGCGGCCAGCCGTGCTGTGTGGGCCTCCCCTGCGCCGTGTCCTCCACTGATGTGGCCCGCTCTCTATTGAATTTCCTGAAGTGCTTTGCTGGAGCACCTCCAAATACTAACAGGCAAATGAAATTAGACAAAAAGCATCAGCTCTGTTGTAGAGCACCATGGACGTGCTTTAGAGACCGGTATAATTAAAGAGGCTGTAAAGCAAAATGCCAAGTGCCAATGTCACCTCCACCTGGACAGAATCCATCACAGGAGAGCCTTCGGCAGCCCGGAGGGCACCCCGCAGAAGGGGGAGGCCACTTCCTGATGGTTCAGAAGGCGCCCACAGGACCTTAGCGGTGCCCGCAGAGGTGGTAGCGGGGCTGCTCTTCCTGCACCAAGGTCTCATCTGAGCCCCAGCATCACTCCGACTGAGGCCATCTGTGGACAGTGATCCGGCGGCCTCACCTACAGTGCTTCATCGGTAGAGTATCAGTTGCTGAAAAGACTGCAGACAGAGACTGGAGATACCTCCTCTTGTGGCGAGTGGGCCCACGAGAGGGTCTTCTGTAGACAGTCTCCACAGGCCATACCTAGCCATGGGTGCACACAGCCAAGTGCTGCCAGGGCTCCTGGGTACATCATCAGTCGGCCACAGACGGCAAGACCCTGGCCCTAGCTCCTCCAAGATGTACATCTGACTGCTGGGTCAAGGGCCGAGATGTCAGCTGGATCCCTCAGAGTTCCCTGGATAATGTGAGCACGGGGCACCCTGCACCCCAGAATCCAGGGAAGATGGAGAAGGAGCCCGGTGGGTGAGCTCTCTGTCCCAGGGCCTGTCAGCGGCTCCTCCAGAACATCTGCAGGTTGCCTGCCCAGACTGGGACAGGGCGCAGGTACAGAAACAAGCCAGCGTGGACACTGAAAAGCACGAGCACAGAGCAGGTCACCTCAGGACCTTGGCATACGTGTCCAGTGTCCCTTTCACGTGGAATTAGAATTCTCCTTTTCAAAAAGGTCCTCAGGACACACACCAGCATCACAGACTGCACACTTCCAGGGCTGGTGTAGAATATTTCATGACCATCTTTCTTCTAGCTGCTTTGTAACCACCCCGCAGACCTCGCTGCAGAGAGGCCAGGATGGGCAGGGTGGCCAAGACCCCAGGACCCGATCTGGGGCTTGGGCAGTCGTGGGGAGTAATCTCACACTCATGTGATACTTTGCTTTCCAAATGCTCTTCCATGTGCTTGTACGATTTCCCGCTGTTTGCCCAGAGCGCTCGAGTAGAGAGTGGGAAAGAGAAGAACAAGGAAAGGGCTCTTTGCTGAGCCTGGGGCTATGCTGGCCTCTGCTGGCGGTGGGGGGGGGTGTCGTGGGGTCTCATGGAAGCAGCCCTGTGAGTGCCTTCCTGCCTGGCCAAGGAGAGGACAGTCCCACGGGAAGGTGGCTGAGATGGGCTACTCACAGTGCAGGGCACATAGGCAGGGTGGCTGCTCTGTGTCCCACCCTGAGACGCAAGAGCTGAGAGTGTCTCTCTGCACCTCTGGTCCTCACCAGGAGGTGGGGAAACATGCCTGCCCAGTGCCTGCCTGGTGCCTGCCCTGTCCCAAGCCAGCACAGCAGACGAGCCTCTCCCTGCAGATCCTAATGGACACAGCAAGTGTGTAACAAGGTTCCAGGGAGACAGGAGTGGATGGGCATCCTGGGCAGAAGGGTGACCCATCAAAGGAGCTGCTGTTGCCCAGAGTGGCAATTTCTCAGTGTCCTGCGTGTGACAAAGGAGGGTGTTTGCTAGAACCAAACTGGGACCAGGCCATGGGGTCTGCATCCCACTGGGCCTGGTTGTGTGCAGGTGACACTGTCAGTGTGGCTCGGGGACAGGAGGTTGGTTTAGGGACCCGGAATCTGGGAGCCAGATCAATACTGTTAATACAGCAGACACGATGTAGGAGAAGGGAGAGAAGACTTTGAATGAGGCTCTAGAGCTAAGCAGGTTCAATCCCTAATGGTTAAATGAGGAGCAAGGTGCAAATAGTCTAAGTGATTGGCTGGAAGCCACCAGAAGTGTGTCAGGGCAAGAAGAAGGTCCAGAAGGACATACCAATAACACACCTCATGCAACTGATCCAAAACTGTACAAATAAGTTTCTCCCGAGAGCTATGTGGAAGTCTATGAAACATGGTGGCCGCTAATATCTTAGTAAAGAACTGAATCCCACTGGGTCCCAAACTGCAGGACCTGGAAGGAAGGATCAGCTCTACCACCAGCTCGGCCCCAGCAATGTTCCATTAGCTGAGCTGAGGACAGGATCGGCTGCTGGGACCTCGTGGTGCCTTGGGCGGGGCGCAGAGAGCAGGATGCCAATTTATACAGCTTTTTCCCACGTTCTCATTTGTATCAAAATTGTCACTGTGTTAGTATTAAGTTTACAAAAAAATCTATAGAATTACATGAAAACTTGCCTTCCTCCAGTCAATCCATCTTGCCTTTTCTGGATGGTTCTCTGGTGCAGTTACCTGCGAGGTAAAAGAACGAGATCTACCGATGAGCCTAAACCTGCAAGTCTGTCCCAGTGGGAGTGGTGTGTGTCCTGCCGTCCTCATCCCCCACGGGTGCTCTGTGACGTCTCTGCTCCCGCTGGCCCAGATCTCCATGGTCCCGAAGCCCTCGCGATTCTCATCAAACAGCTTCTCTCAAGTGTTTTTATCTCAAGGGCTTGAGAGAAGCTGCCTTACGTTGTTCGACAACAAGAGCCACCACAGAACAGTATGGTACCATCCTGCTCCTCGTCAATTGCACATCCATAGAGTTCTCCAGAAAAGTCAGCACGACCTCTAGCTGCAGGGTTGGAGAGGAGCTTTTGTACTCTCAACGCACACTCTTTGCATCTGAACTTCTGCCAACAGCACCCCAAAACAAAAGCTAAATAATAAAAATGTATTCCAGATTTGCTACTTTGTATCAAACAATAGCCACTGTGCTTTTGGCTCTCATCACCCCTGTTCACTTCAAAAATACAGACCCCGTCTTTACCCTGAGATCTTCATGCTCCCTGCCTTCAGCCTGCGTCTCCACACCCTCCATGGCCAAAGCCCTCTTCTTGGCCCCTTGGTGAGCAGCATTCCGAGCCATCAGAGAGCTGACCTGCAGCCCAGCATTTGGTGGTATTCCAACGGCGTAGACAAGGAGGGCCCCGGCTCTGACTTCTCTGCCCTGGGAGCCTGTGCCCAGTAGATCTCAGCCTCCTGAGTACATAGGAAACCGCTGTGAGTTCCTCCAGGCAGACCTGGCTGTTCGGTCACTTGCAGGACACGAGGCGCTGTTCAGCAGGGGAAATGTGGGCGCTCTCTGGAAGACACCAGTGACACGGGGAAGGAGTGCCATCCCAGTGTCCCAGTGCTGGAAGCAAGTCGTGCTCCCTCTCCTCACGGTATGAGCATTTGCTACCTGTCCTTACAGACAGCCCTGTGGTGCTTTTTGATGTGGTGGAAATAACAGACACCGTGTCACATGGTTGGTGGGATGCGATCCACACTCTCATTCCTTGGGAAGAAGCACTGGTTTGAATTATGCTATCATTGACCATAAGACCCAGCGGCATACACTCTCTGTCTTCTCCTGGCTTGCAAATTGTCTGTGTGGAACATGACATTCTTGTGTGCAAAATATTTTTCATTCTACATTTTAAAATGCACCGGCTGCGTGCAGGCATACGCATGTGAACGTGCTTGCCGATTGTGCCTGGTAGTGCCAGCTTTGGGAACAGAGATGCCTCAATGTGGCCAGATCAGACGCATTCTGCTGTTGACCTAGTTTGAGGAAAGATGAATTGCTGAGCAGTAGCCGACTCCATCGATGGGTTAATAATTTTACTTGCTATTCTTTTTCAAAAAGGCTTATTTAAATGTTTATCAGTTGTGCAAAGGGGAGCCTCGCTGGCGATTCGCAAGGGACGGCTCATCATTGCCTATGCATGGAAGCGTTGTAGGAAGATTAAAATAACATTGAGTATATTCTGTAAATGAAGGCGAGAACTAACAGAAGCCTCCAGAGTCCATTATAAATTTTAATAATACATCAAGGTAATGTAACTGAATAACCGATCTCTAAGGGAAGAAACACAACATTTGGCTAATATTACAATTTAAATTATGAAAACAAAAAGAGCTTTTAGTTAATCTGGTCTTTCTGCTTTTATTCTTCAGGCTCTTTTTTATTTTCCCTGAATCCAAAACACCATGTAAACAAATAAAAGTACGGGGGAAAATAAACAGTTTGGCATCTCAGTAGATTAATTAATGCGCTTCAGCCTTGGCACCAGTAGGCGAAAATTATGTGCATAAATAATATCACTAATTAAAAAGATGCAGATTAACATGCAAATAATGTTAATGAGGATCTGCAATTCCAGAGTGGATTCGCATAACATCAACAATTTAATGGGTTGGAAGGCTTGTGTTTGCATTACATTAATAAATTTCAAAGACCTTGCATAAAAAGTTCTGTCGGAGCCTCTGTTTCCCACTTGCGAGTTGTAAATTCTGTGGGCAGTAGCGAGCGGCCGTCAGCAGATGCCAAAGGCATTATCTCAAAGACTGTTGAGAGAGGGCCACGTGCCAGCGTGACCAGCTGCTGGGCACTGGGCGGCGGGCGCGACTCTGTGCCAATTATTCATATTATTTGGGTAGTCTTGATATTTATTTAAACTGATTAATATTTTGTGCTCTGCATCTTGATCTGGTGGGAAATCATTTTAAACAAGCAAAGGTAAAAAAAAAAAAAAACCTTATCAGCCTTTGATGTGCCATGGAAGTTGAATGCATAATAGAATTGATTGAGCAGACATAATTCCGAACCACAGACAAAAGGAACATAAAGTGTCCCTAACGATGTCATATAGTGTTGAAATAAAGTCTTACGGTGCTGCATTCTAAGTGGGCCATAATCCATTGGGCTCTACTGAAAATGGAAAGGTCCTGCATGCTGCAAGGTGCTATCTGTGGTGTTCCCAGCTGCTTGAATGCTGATGGTTCTGTGGGTGGGTTTTTTTAAAAAAAAA
This sequence comes from Hystrix cristata, assembly GCA_004026905.1. Classification (NCBI taxonomy): domain Eukaryota; kingdom Metazoa; phylum Chordata; class Mammalia; order Rodentia; family Hystricidae; genus Hystrix; species Hystrix cristata. The sequence goes on from PVJO010007510.1 coordinate 41,750, forward strand.
AGCCAAGGACTGCGGAAAGCCACGTGGGATTCCTTCCTGAAACACCAAGTCACCTTTGTGTACCCCTCTGGGAGTCTTTGACTTCACTTGATCCTGAGCTGGGGACGCTCTGCTCCAGGCCACTCCTTGATCACCAGGACAGGTGGGAAGGAAGTGCATGGCAGCTGGCCACATGGGTCAACCAAATGCCCATCTCCTGCCAGCGAGCTGGCCATGACAGCAGCCCCTTGGGAGGGCTGGAAAACATCCTCTCCTGAAAGCCAGTAGTGAGAGTCCTCGGATCTGCGAGTGCAGCACGATTTCCATCTATCAGAGCCAGAATCGACGTGGTCAGATCAGGCAGCAACCAGCACTGTGGTGCCAAGGTGACGCGCCATTTGAGTGGCTGTGGGAGACGCAGCAGGCTGGCGACACTGAGCCAGGGCTGCATGCCAGCCAGCGTGGCGCTTCCTCTGCAAGCGCATTGCTCGCACACCGCTGCGTGTGCCCGCCCGATGTTCTGCCCCGCTGCTGCCTCTGTATTCGCTCCTCTTACCTCGTCTGAGCTCTTTGATTCAGCTCTGTTCATAGCTCTGTGTGTCCACTGACCTCTGTGTTCCTCCAAAGCCAGTGGAGCACGGACGTGGCTCCCGCACCGTGGGCCGAGTGGTGGCTCCTGGCTCTGCCCCTACCTGGGCCTGGCAGCCCTGAACATGTAGGGGACATTGCGAGGCTCGGTGCTTACACACTGCACTGTGTCCCCCGCCAATTCAGATTCCTTCAGGGAGAAGAAAAACTGCCGGATTGCTCTTAAAGCTTTGAACATGGACACAGAGGGGTAGATGCCCAGGTAATGTGGGGTCCCTCCGCAGCCCCACCACAGTGATGGGCAGATGGTGGAGACCTCATCCCCAGGCCCGGATCTGCTCCAGAGAGTATGAACCTGGAATGCACCCCACGCATAGGCTCTGCCATCCCCACGAACGGCCTCTGGTCCGCCAGTCCCTGCTGAGGAAGGAATCCCCCCACCATCCCTAGCGCACCAGCTTCTTCTGCCAAGAGAGGGTGCTCTCCGGGGTCTCCCCCAGCCCCCAAGACCATCTGCTGACAGCCGCACCCACTGTCCAGCAGCAGTGGGGTCCCATCCCAGGGCCCCACTCTGAGCTGGAGGGCAGGGCGAGGGCAGCTGCTCAGGACAGTTCTCCCACAGGGAAGGGATGTGCAGGGAACAGCAATCTTGTTCCCATCTCCGTGGTAGCGGCTGGCTTGCTTCCCGCTGTCTCCACATTGGGACCTCACCAGGGAGGAGCTTCGGGATGTGGGACAAATCCTGTTTCCCTTCATCTGTGGCACCGGATGGGGTCCAGCTCCTAGCACTGCTCCCCTGGGATCTGGAGAGCGCATGAGGCGGGCACGCTCAGGGCACCCGCACCGTGGGCCAGGTTCGCTTGGCAACAACTCGAAGTGTTGGGAGCTCAGCCCTGATTTGCCTCCCCACTGTGCGCAGGCTCTGCAGAAAGCCCTCCCACCATCCACACACGACCCTCATGGTGAGCCACAGAGCTGGGAGGCACACTTCCTCCGGGACCCCTCCTGCTCTGAAAATCCTGCCCTTCCCCCAGGCGGACCCTGCCTGGATGCAGAAGAGGAGACGAAAAGGATAAGGGTTAGGTGGAACAGGAAATAACACCCATGGTACGATTCTGGGCAAGTGTCCCCACCGTGAGCCATACAGAGTCTACTGGACCCTACGCCATTTAACACAAAGTAACGCACTCAGAAATGTTCACTTACCTCCCGTGCCTAACCATAAAGCTGGTTTGTAATCCTCTTGTGTAATGTTGAGAAAGTAATGTCATTTTTATCATCGGTTTCCAGGTTGGTAAACAGACAGAAAGATAGATACACACACACACACACAAAGTACACATATATATAGCAATAATCTATATACATATACCATATATGGCAATAGTATATAACCACACATCCACATATATATGTGACAGTTATGAAGTTTATGCCTCAAAGTGCACAAATGACATACAGGTGGAAAGGGCTCTATTGATGTATTCAACAATGCTATTTGAAGTTCTTGATTTTACTGGTTTAAGGTTTCCCTTTTTGCTGAGCATTATGTACACCAAGGATGAAGGCCAGATGTCCCTGCAGTTCTTAGCCTTTGGAAAGGACTGGTGAGGGGTGTGGATTGGAAGGTGTCCATCCTGCCTGGCGTCCTGTTGGTCCTTCCTCACACCTGGCAGCATCCGGGGGAGACCGTGGGAAGCAGTAAGCCTCACCAAGGCTCCTAGGGCATCTGTGTTTGGATGAGGAGAGAAAGCACATGAATGAGAGGAAAAAGGAGGAAACAGAAACGGGGGTAGCGGCATGGACTGGGAGAAGTGGGGATGCTGTCTGGGGGCCACTCTGGCCATATCACATGGGGTACACACACCACACGGGGTACACACCTGCTGATTGCTCCACAGACAGCCTCACTCTTTGCCCCCAACATTTTACCATTGCAATCATAACTAACAATCTGTGCGCTGCCACCCGCTGAGAGGGTGCGGGCACAGGCAGCGTCTCTGGTTGTCCCACCCTGAGGTTCAAAGATGCTGAGCTAGGAGGTGAAGGAAGATGCGGACAAGATCAGTGCCCCCTGCCAAAGAACCCTGACAGTGTGACCATGCTCCATGGGGCACCAGACACCTGATCTAATGGCCCACTGCCAGGTCCATCCTGAGTGAGTTGCGTGTGACCACAACTTCCGCTCTGCAAGATGTTGTGCCCAGAGTGTACATGCCCAGGCCAGGACAGGCGGGTCACCAGACCTCCCGTCTCCGGTCTGCCCAGGTCATCATCGCCATGGTGCACTGCGACTGGGTCAACACCGAATCCAACGTGAGAACCACACATGCCTGACGAGGCTTCCAGATGAGATTTAGCCAGACAGTGCTCCTGTGGGCCTCTCAGAGGGTGATCTACTCACTGTTCTAAAAATGAGGATGGAGAGGAAACTCTCAGAATATACAGCTTCCAGATTAAATTTTGCCTATTTTATAGTTGCTCTTCTCATACTTCCTTGTGTGCAATGAGAAAAAGTAATTGAAAATCATTTGCTGGACTTGAACATAAAGTGATTCAACATAATTAAGGATCAAAATTTCCCTTAAAGATTTAAATTATCTCAATTGGCCATCAACACGTCCCAAGTTAGCTAGATAATTCGCAACACTTCATTTCACTAACTATCTTCCAATAGGGCTTAATAGGGTTGGAGCTCACAACACCAAGCTTGCCCTATGCCAGCCGTAAACAGCATGTCTGGGCACCGGGCCCTGGGAGCCGACCTTGCCCAGCCTCTGCCCTGCTCCTCCTGGGGACCTGCCACACGGGAGCCGGTGAGGAGCTGCGGAGCAGCCATTCCTGGAGGCTGGCAGTCCATGGGCAAGAGGGTCTTCCCGCAGCTCCTCGTGGCTGCATCCTGAGGCATTAGAGAGACAGCACGAGAAGCTCTGAGACCCCACCACTTCCTACCTGGGGAAATGATTCCAGACCCCGTGAGCAACGCTTGAATCTCAGTGCCACTTTATCTCTGCTGAACATATTTTTCTGCCTTCCGCAGTCGCCATGAAGAACTGAAATACTGGGGGTCCTGGCAGGCACATTCATCTCTCAGATCCGAAGTCCTGAGTTGCAGTTCATCAAAAGCTGTCCTTGCAGTTAATATTTCTTGTGGTGATGAAGATCGGCTCCTGTTGTCAGCGCCTCTTCTGTTCCCAACACATGTCCTGCGTGTTACGTGGCAATCGGTGAACCCTCTTGGACAAGGTAGGGCTGGGTGTGTTAGCGAGCAAGACTGAGGGGCTCACGTGGTCCTGGTGACAGAGCCATTGTGCAGCAGAGCTGGCTCTAGAAGTGACATCCAGAGGCTACCGGGGCTCGGGCTTCTCGCTGCGAGTCCTCATGAATGACTCCCAGAGCCTCGCAGAACCCCAGTGTTTGGGCAGCCAGGCAGGGGCCAAGAGAAGCCAGGTGTGACAGGGAGAATGGCACAGCACAGCTGTGGCCCCAGCCTGGAGGTGGGCTGGCTCCCCTTGCACGCTCAGAGCTCCGCGGATGCAGACCCCAGCCCCTGCCCCTGCCCCTGCCAACCCCTTTCCAGCCCTTCAGACTTCTCAGAGGCAGACTCTCCCAGATACCAGTCAGGGTGCTTTCTTCTCACCCTAGGGCACGTGTGCCACCCTGCATCATGTGACTGTTTTATTCACATGGACAAGTCATGTGAGGACACCCTGGCCTGGGGTGGAAAATAGTCTGCTCTTATTACATCAGGAAGAAGACAGCGACCAGAGGATATGTGGGAAGTGGAAGGGGCGCAGGGACATGGAAGGACTTGGGGGCCTCTGCAGATGGTAAAGGGCACAGAGGACATTTGGGTCTCTCTGGTGCTGGAGATGTGAGGATGGTGGGTGAGCAGGACCCCAGATGGTGGAAGAATAGCAGACTCCATGAAGCCCAGCTTTCCTCTCTTGAGCCCGAACTCTGTCCCTCCTTACTGCTTCCCGGTGTTTTCTGTCCTCAAAGAGTTGATAGACACATGAGACGGTCACCATTGCTAAGTGGTGGCCACAGTGACCACATGGTCTGCTGTCCTTCAGGGTTAGTCCCAGAGCTTCAAGAGGCACCCAGGAGGCTCGCTGGGTGCTAATGGACTCTCCCCGCCCCAAGTCTTCCTGCTGAGCAGGAGCAATCCTCCCAACTTCATTGGGAGCCTTTTTCCTGCTTGCCGGTGCCCAGAATGTGCAGGGGGCAGGCGGGACGTAGGACTGAGGGTGAAGTTGCAGGGTCACTTGCTGGGCACTAGGAAATGAAGTCTCTAGTGGGCTGGACAGCAGTGCAGGCTGAGGGCCTGCTACGGGGAAGCCAGCCCTCCTGAGGACACACAGGTTCATCCCAACAAAAGGACTCTGGCTCCAAGGCTGGGACAGGCCCTTGTGACTTCCTTCACACCAAGGGACAGTTGGTCTCCTCAGCCCAGGGCCACATCGCGGGTCTGCGTGGGTCTCTCCCCCCGGCGGATGGGACTCTAGGCAACAGCAGTCACCCAGCTTTGGTGAGAGGGAGCCCAGACTGAGGTTCCCTCCTCCACCGTGGCTGTCCCGGGCCTGAGGCCATGTCCAAGGGACAAGTCCCCTGCTGGGTGCAGCCGGGAGATCTGCGCCTCTCTCCTACAGACGCTGATGTGTTCCATTGTCATCATGACACCACCCCTTGACTGGATTGATTAGTGCCTCCAGGTTTGGTGGAGCGCCCTCCTGGGCGTGTCTGGGTCAGTGGAGCTGTGTCTTGGGTACCACAACTGGTCCCTGGCCCTTTCTTCTGCTCCTCCTAGCTGCCAGGAACTGAGCAGTGTTCAGGGAGGGTGGCTGCGGGCCCTGCAGCTCCTGGGGTGGGGTCTTCCCGCTTCTCCCAGCTCAGCATCCCCAGGACAGGACGGGCTGTAGACCCCTGGGGACGCGAGGTGTTTGTGCCTCGCTAGGCAGAGAAGCCCCATCATCGCAGGTCAAGGTAAGCGTGCGGCAGTGGCCCAGAGACAGCTCTCCAGGGCCCCAGGGGAGGAGGGAGGGCTCCCAAGCTGGCCCAGGGGAGCCCTCTGCAGCTTGTGACCTGGCCTTGTCCTGCAGACTCTGCTTACGGCTTGGACTTTGCTGACTCTCATTATCCTGCATGAGGTGGCTGGGACCCTGTTTCTCTGCCCGCCTTGGGCTCGCCCACTGCTGGGGCTCACCCACTGCTCAGCCTCTCCAGCCTTGGCCTCCCCTCATCTCCAGGGTACTGAAGACCCTAGTACCTGATCCAGAGCCGGGACTTCTGTCTTAAGGCCAGTGGGCCACCCTCCTGCTTTCTATGGCAGCAGCGCTGTCCCTGAACTTGGGCCCAAGTGTCCAGCATTAGGCTGCACTGGAAGGGTGGTGCAGGACAGAGGGTGGAGGAAGGGACCCCGAACCCAGCCTGAGCTCCCAGAGGTCACAAAGGTAAGTTTTAAGGGCAATTCAGTCACAGGAAGCCCTGCCCTGGGTGCCTCTGTTAGATCCCCCCTAGTTCATATTCACTCCTGGAGAGAGTCGAGACTTTATCATTTCTATAAAATGTTGCCGAATTCCTTGTGGACTTCTCTAAGGTGGTTGCATGATCTCTCTTCTTTATGTGTCAAAGAGCAGCCTCTAGTTTTGTTTGAAACTCCGCTTTTCCAGCTCTACTTTCGCATTAGAACCAGACAGGAAGTGTGTCAGCAGCCGGAGGCCCCAGTACATGCTTCTCGCTTGGTTTTGGGTGTCACAGAGCAAAGTGGGGCTTCCCTAGCCAGGCCCAGAGATGCTGAACGGTTGGTCCTTGCACCCACCAGGCAGGCTCTTCAGACTCTGCCCTCTTCCTTAGCAAGCCAGCATCCTGCACCCCCCACCTTCGTGCTGGAGAGAACTGACGTTCTGTCTCCAAGCACTCAGAGCCTCCCTGCCCAGGGTCAAAAATAATCCCAATAAAACTGTAGGCTTCCTGCACTACCTGTTATCGGCCCTTTGTGTTCCACTGCATCCTAACTCGAGCTTGCCCCTGCACAGTTCTACACCGTAAGCAAACTTGCCAGCCCAGGACAGCCAAGAGCCTATAGGTGTGCTGCTGGGTCCCACGTCAGCAGGGCTAATGAGTCTCAGGAACGTAATCCACAGCAGAAATTGGCCCTGAGCTGCAGGCACCACCCAGAATGGCTGCACAGGCCCTGAGGGGGCAGACCAAGGCTGTGGCTGAGACCATTACTGAGAGACGTGAGGCAACTGCATGTCACATGGTGAAAGCCATCCTCAGCAGCTGCTTGCGCCACCATGGCCTCTGGCTGGGGAGGGGACATGGACAGGACAGAGGTGCATGAGAGAAGTCTTGGGAAAGCTGTCCTGGGACAGCTGGGGAATCTCTGGTCCCTTCTCCCTGTTCTGCCGTTTGTCCCTGCAGACACCGGGACTCCAGGGTAGCAACTCATGCAGAATGCGTTCCCGAGGACCTGCCCTGGCTGGGCTCCTGTGGGCTTGGCTGATGGCTGACACAGAGGGAGAAAGGAGGTCCAGGTGCGTCCTCATCCTGTCAGGCAGCATTTCCAGCAGCGGCCCCTCCGCTGGCCACAAGGCCAAAGCTCCTGGGCTCTGGTGACACCTCCTCGTCCCAGGACCATCCATCTCGGTGCTGTCCACCCTGCCTCGTTCACAGCCTCCCTAACTGTCCCCTTTCCTGGGGGTTCTGACACTGGCTAGTGCCCTCCGTAGGGTCTCCTCCTCCAGGGACTTCTTCTGGCTGTCACTTGAGGAGGGTGGAGCCTGGGGTCTCTTACCAGGCAGCCCCAAGACCCAGCACCTCCTCAGGCCCCACCTCCTGGGGGTGAGGGGTGGACACCAGGAGCTGAAGAAGGTGCCAGTGGCGTAGTCACTGTGGTTCACAAGACTGTGGCAAGCAGCAGGTGATGTTCACCGCATGCCCAAAGATGCTGGGACCTGAGGCAAAAGGGTGGGGGTGCTGGGGGTTGCGGGGTCCGCCCCGAGCCTGGGCAGGGCTCCTCTCCCCACCGGGAAGTACAGACGTTGAATCTCCAGAGCTTCTTCAGGCCCACACCCTTCGCGGGCACAGGGAGTTGAGTGGTCAGACCCGGCCCTTGGGACCCTGACTCCGTGCAACCACAAACTTCCTCTTCCAACTTGGGCCTCCTAACAGCCCAGTGGGGGCAGCACCCTGTTCACTCCTGGACCTGTAACTCAGCTACAAGGGCCCGGAGCTCCTCCCCAAAGCGCTGGCTCCACCGCGGTCACTGGGGCCACCTGAGAAGAGGCAGAAAGGCTGCTTTCCCTGCCTGCAGGGCCGGGAAGTGGGAAGCATGTGTCGCGTGACCACTCGCAGGTGGACGTTCAAGGGAAGATGAAAGTGTGGGCTGCAGAGTCAGGCAAGTTCCCTCCCAGCTCTGTGCAGGTAAACACAGTCCTGAACCCAGCAGAGGCTGGCGTGGTGCGAGTCAGCACCAAACGCTGAAGCTACTGCTTATCATGTGCTCACTCTCTCTTTTCCGAGAACTTTGGCGACAATCCTGCGTCTGTGGCTTGAGGGCCTCCTTGGTTACCTGTGAGGAGGAATATCTCCCTCCATCATGTTTGTTTGCAGGGCTGGCACCAAGAGAGCCCCCAGGTGCAGGAGACATTCCTGCTTCACGTAGCACCTCGGGGGCACGGATGCGCAGGGCAGATGGTCAGGCGCAGAGGACACTGTTGGGGGCCCTGGCTGCTAAGAACAGCGAGCCAGCCAGCCCCATCGCCTGCTCCACCCCGCCCAGCTCTCGGGCTCCAGCCCTCCTTCCCGAGCCTCCCGCAATGGGCTCCTCCACTCACACACCCCCACACCCCCACATACTCACACACACTCACACTCTTCTGCTCTCACACTCACACACATACTCACACAAACCCGATGAGCTTTCCTGGCTCCTCCTCTGCACTTGGATCCTCCCCACACGAGCACACTCACACATACAAACACACATACACACACAGGCAAACCTGCTGAGGCGCCTCGGGTCCTTTCTGATAGTCAGCCCGGCCAGAGAGCTGCTCGCCGGGACACGTTGGGAACCGGGCCAGGCTGCCAGCCACGGAGCAGGGTCCTTCGCATCTCTCACTTCTCTCTGACAGGTGGTGTTGAAGTTACAGACGGGAACAGGAAGGGAGGCTTTCAGGACCCAAGTCGCAGGAGGGGACTGTGGAAGTGTGGTCGGTGGTGGCCATGGTGCTGGCAGCGTGTTAGACATGTCTCGGAGGCAGCTGCCGAGATCGCTGCCCACCGCCAGTGCAGAAAGCTTACTCTGTGTCACCTGAAGCTGGAGGCTGGGCAAGAGCATTCTGAGAAGGCAACACTCCGGGGACTTGGAGGACAGCGGGGAGGTGCCTGCCTTCTCCTCTCATGCAGAGGGCAGCCGTGGCTGACCTTTACCTTGACCTTGACCAAGCACCTCTGCCAGTGCCACCCCTACAGCCCTAGATAGGAGGGGAGCAGGGAGCAGGGGTGCTTCCGAGGTCCCCTGGTTCTCAGCCCCTGCAACCCTTGCTTCCGTCCTGACCTAAAGATGCAGCCACACGGCCAAGCACCCAGAGGCCTCCAGCCAGATCTTCAGCTCAGAAAGGCGTCATCACCCCAGCAAGGGCCTGCACAGACCCCAAGCTCACCACCGAAGGTCACCTCATCACCAGAACCCCGCACCCTGTAAACTCAGTGGTGGCCCAAGGGTGCCCCAGTCCGACAGCAGCGGAGTCGCCCAGAACCATCACAGTGCCACTTCCCCAGCCCTGCCACAGCTGTGGAGAAACTTGGCATCAGACAAGGGGTGCCACGATGTCCTCAGAGTCTGGACCACATCTTGCTGCATACCCACCCTGTGCTCCTCCGTGATGGGCACATTCTTCCTCCTGCATCGGAGAGCATCCTTTTCCTCCCAGCTTGAAGTGTCCTGCTTGTAGCCGTGCACACCTTAGTCAGCATTGCAGGAAGACTTGGAGGATGCGTGTGGGGCATGAGCGTGCCTTGGTGACACACTCTAGAGGTGGAAAGAAAACATCTACGTGTCCTAGACAGCATCATAAAAAGAAGAAAAAAGGAAAGCTCCTCAGGATGTTCCTGCTAATAAAACTAAGGGACATTAATGAAAAACAAAGCAAGACAAGCTGGTTCTCTGAACTCCATCCCACACGCACCATATTCACCTGCTCACCTGGATCAAGCTGGTCCAGCCTGAGTCAGTTTGCTTAAGATGGGACCACATGGGTAGCAGAGCAGAGGTACCACATCTCCACCTCCAGTGTCACCAAGGAATGAGAAGTCTCCAGGTGGCTTTCACTGGGTAATTTGAGTGCCATCTAACTATGAGGCCTTCAGGACTCCAGTGTGTGGCTTAGAATCCCTCCCTCTGCGCCCACACAGCTGCGATAGTGACCCGAACTTTCTGCATTTCACCAAGTGTGCAAGTGCTAGGTAGAAACACCTTGGGGCTGACACCGTCATTGTCCCCTGCAGATCATGGAGCAGGAATAGAAGGGTCCTCACAGAAGGGCCCAAGGGAGCAGGACTTCCCGGGCATTCATCCTACAGCCCTGAGGTCAAAGCCATGGCGTTTGCTGGCGCTGCCTACACTCTGAGACCAGTCGGCACCTCTCGGTTGCCCAGAGCAAGCAGGGTCCTCAAGTCTTTCTGTGGAAAGCATCTAAGAGCGGGCTCTTCCTAGCCTGTGCAGAAATACCAACCGTGACTCTGAAGATCACCCAGAGACCTCACTAATCTCCAAGAATACAAGTAGGAAAACAGAGTTGCCAAGGGGAGAACTGCTCAAACCAAAGTAATAGCACTGATAATAATCATACTGGTACTTGGAATGCAAGTGGATACTGGAAGTTGTTTAAAGCCGACTTGGCAGTGCAGAAACCCAGACAGCCCTGAAGATCAGGAATCCCAGCTTCAAGTCCCTGGGTGGCTCCGACCAGCTTTGTGACTTCCTGAAAGCCACGTTTGTCCTTTGATGAATAAACTGAAGTGAAACTACTCTGTAATTTATTTATAGCTTGTAAATGACATAAACATTTGGAAAAGATGAAATTCAAGTCTTTTTCCTTCTTTATTCAATTCTATGCTCATCATCTGCTGTGAAATAGGTGTGGTTTGTCACGGCCAAAGCGCCAGATGAAAGATGGTTGTCACCGTGAAGGCGTCGGGAGGTAGGGATGAATGCCTCTCGCCGAGACTGGACTACGTGCCACCAGCTGCAGGTGCCCCGCGTTGTCTCTTCCACTTCCGAGCCACTTATGACCCAGCACGAGGCTCTCACCAGTGGCGGCTGCCCGACTTTGGACCTCCACCAGCCAGAATCATGGACCAAGATGAGTTTCTTTCATTTAAAAATTACCTAGCCCCGTGTATTCTGTTATATCAACAGACAGTGGACTATGAATGACATCAGCTTTCCAATTGCTGACAGACTAATCGCCAAATTTCACTTAAAAAATAGAAATGGTGATCAAAAGACAAACCAGTTTGTGTTCCTTTGTAAACAGATTACAGTTCTTTTTTGATGAAACTTTATGTACAACTCAATTTCAGCCATTTGGAATTTGAATTCTTGCTAAAGTTTTTTCCGCAGAATCCAATAGCAGTAACCTAATTTTTGGTAAAGATTTACCCCAAACACCCAATATCGGGAAGCCAACATTTAGTTGGGAGATCACTGGATGCCTTGCTGTCTCCTGGGGTACCCATTCACTGCTATCCATGTGAGGCATGAGGCTGCGGTCTCTTACGCTCAGATAACTGGTAGGTGCTGGCCAGGGGCACTGTGTGGTGGCCCTTTTCACATGTACTACTGATTATGACAACTTTGAATGCTTGCTCTGCATGGTGGCGGGCTCAAGACCCAGCCCCCATGTCCTGTGTCACTAGGTCACAGATGGAAGACAGGGTGATCTTTTACAGTGGACTTGAGGTGGGGCTTTGAGCAGAGGATGGTTCCATCCCGCCAGCCTGCCCGGGGGCCCTGGAGATACAGAAAGGAGACCTTGGTGGGAGGAGCTGGAAGGGGGGAGGAAACGGGGGCACCAGGAAGGAGACTGGCACCAGGGGGCAGAGGGGAGCACTGGGTGAAGACATGGGTGACATCTCCTTCTGGGGACAAGCAAGGCTGCCGGACGGTGGTAGCACCGCAGGGCACAGTGTCCTTGAGGGCCACCAGGGCTGCAGGGAGGCTGGTCTAGGTGGGGACTCTCTGGGGGCTGGGCAGGAGAAGAAGAAGGGCTGCTTCCCAGCAAGAGGATGCGGCCCCAGCCCACAGGGGACCCGAGAGCCGAGGCTGTGTGGAGGGTGCAGGCCTCCCCTCCATGCTCACCAACCTGCAGTGACTAATTCTTTTTAAGATCTTGGAGTTGGGGGAGGTACTTGAGATCTTTCTCATTCTTTTTGTGGTACTGCGGATTGAACCCAGGGCTGTACCCTGAGCTACATCCCAGGCCTTTTTTCATTTTTTATTTGGAGACAAGTCAAGTCATTAAGTTGCCCAGGCTGGCCTCGAATTTGGGGTCTTCCTGCCTCAACCACCCAAAAAGCTGGGATTATAAGCATACTCCACCAAGCCCAACATCTAAAGATCTTTTCTAGAAATTAATTGTGGAGCTAAAAATAATGAATTCAAAATTTCTATCTTTCAGGTTGCTAAAAATAAATAAATAAATAAAGTATCTGTTGCACAAAATTGAGAGGCCCCCAGACATCACGACATGACAGCTTAGACAGATGGGGCTATGTTTCCAGAGACTTCCCGGCTGCCTCCCCTCTTAGGAAACCAGGTGAACTTCGGTGCATACTTAGCAAGCCTTCGTGTCGTTATGGTTTCCTCAAACTTTCACCACGCTCCGGCCCGCTGCCTCCAAAGGACACCTGGTAGAGAGGTTAGGAGCCAGGGACAGCTCGCGGGAGTGGGGTTGGCGTCACGCTTGGCTGACCAGGCCCGGCCACGGGGACACTGCGCTGCACTGTGACCCGGACAGCCAGATACCCCAGCAGCTGGCCAACAGCTTACACGGGCATTTTCTCCACACTCAGTGGATGTCCCAGGATGGAACAGACCAGGTTGGGAGCATAAAGGAAAATGATGTACGAGGCCATAAGTCTCCTTGAAGCTGTGCTAGAAAGGTGGGGACCGCGGCGTGGGCTGTGTTTGAGGAGGTGCCACATACACACCGTCTGGTGGAGCCTGAAAGGCCACCACTAAACCCCAAAGATGGACCCTAAGGAGTAGGCTGTCTGAAATAAGAACCGGTGATGCTGGATTCTGGGGCAGCCACACCACTCTGGAAGACAAGGTCCAGAATGGAGCAGCAAACATCAGCTGAATGATGAAGGGTGTAATGCACGGTTTCTACAACTGTCCCAAGCGATACTTCTCAAAACCAGCCAAAGGCTTGTTCTTCCTGTAAAACACATAGTGTGCTGTGAGAACACACCAGAGACACCTGCTAGCTCACCGTCCTTCTCAGAGGAGAGCCCAGAGAAAGTTAAAATGGACAAGAAAGAAGAACCCTCACGGGGCACTATATTTTTATATTTTGTATTTTGAAGCAAAATGTCACTACGATGCCCAGGCTGGACTCGAACTTGTGATCCTCCTACATCAGACTCTCAGAGGGCTAGTGTGACAGAGGTGCACCATCACACCTGGCTTGCTTCCTACTTTGGAGATGGCTAAATATCATAACAAGTCTTTTCTTTGTGCCTTGATGTATTTATTCATTTGACAAACTGTCCTTCAGCACCAGCAAAAGAAATCCAGCCAGCTCCGACTGGTTCTCCCTCCCCGTGCTTCAAAGCCAGTGACTCGGAAGAGCTCACGTGATGTCAGGAATCACATAAATAAGCACGAGATCAGATCGAGGGAGCAGACAGATCACAGGTGTCCTTTCTGGGAGGAGCCTTACTCTGAGAACCCAAGCCTCTGTGCTGGTCCCTGGCTGCAGAACGGGTACGAGTAGAGGCCTGGGCCAGGCCCAGGTGAGACGCAGGTGGGCTGGGGCTGAGGTGAGGAGAGGGTGGTGTCAGCAAGAAAGCCAGCAGGAGGCACTGAAAAGGGAGGAGCAGAGGCCCAGGGCCGGGCTCGGCGGGGCGACGGGAGCCAGGCCCAAGGGAGACAGCGCCAGGTCTGCGCCACCAGCACCACTGTGCTCCTGCTTTTTTTCATCATGTCAGGGAGACGTGAGAAGTCCAGCATGAGGCAGGAAGACCAGGGCTCACTCTGGGCAGTGAACTCGTGGGCCTTGGGCACAGCCCAAAGAGCATCGGCAGGCACCTGGGTGGGCCCCAGGGTGGGAGCTGCGGTCTAATGGAGAGGTCAGCCTGTCCTGGGGTCTGGCCTCTTGGTATGTCGGTCACTGCTATGGTTTCTGTCTAGGTGTCCCCGTAAAGCCTCACGCTCTCATAGGTGGGGCTTTGGGAAGACGACTGATTATGGCTTGCTGTTAGGAGGTGTGGCCTGGAGGGAACAGGGGAGTCACAGGCACATGGCCTGGAAGGGTCTAGCTCCCTCCCGCTCCTCCTTTGATCTCTCTCTCTCTCCTTCCTGCCCACCATGCTGTGAGCGGCTGTCCTCCCCCGGGCTTCTCAGCCACGCCGTCTGCCTTGGAGCCTCCGTCGCCCACCTCACCGACTGTCACAGGCAGAGCTCAGGCCTTCCCAGAACAGCTGCAGGGAGACTTAAGGCTTCGTCCATCATTTCCTGTCGTGCTCCACGCTGGTCCACTCTGTCCCGGGACAATCACCGAGTGCAGACCTGGGACTAAAATGTGAGCCAAAATAAATCTCTCCTTCTAAATTATGGGTGTCGGATATTTTGCTCCAGCAATAAGGGAAGCAACTAAGACCGCACTCTAAAGTCCCCCAGCAGGCCATGACCCCCTGCTTGTGTGTGTCCCAGGAGAGCTCCACACACTGAGTGGCTGAAAACAGACCTCACCCCCACATGGCTCTGGAGACTGGAAGTAAGAGTGTCCTGTCTCTTCCATGCAGTGGCTGCCAGCATGCCCTGGCTCATGGCCATGTTCCTCCAGTCTCTGCCTTCCTGGTCACCTGGCTCTTCCTGGTGCATTCGCCTCTACTTTCTGGGTCAAATCTGCCTGCCCTTCTCTCTTGCAGGCACACATGCGTTAACATCTAGGCCACCCAGATCACAGCCCAGCAGTCTCCCCACAAAGACCTTTTGTTCATCACCTCTGCAAAGTCAGTTTGGCTACACGAGGCAGCGCTGACTGTTCTCTGGGATTTGGATGTGCCTGTCCTTTGGGGAACCATCTGCAGGCCCCACACACCTAGAGACCATGAGCCTGGGCCAGGAGAGAGGATCCTGTGTGCAGCAGGTGCAGCCACCATGCTGGCCTTGTGTTACCACTTGTGATCAGAACTCTCAGCCATGAGTGACTGAAAAGCAAAGCAAACTTGTTTAGAGAAAAGTGAATGCACAGCTCTGCATAACTGAAAAGTCTACCACTAGGGCTGGCTCCAGGCCCAGCTGGATTCTGGTGAACACCCTCTCTCTGCAGCTCTCCATTCGGGGCTGCTCTTGTTGATCTCTCCGTGGAGCCCCCAGTAGACTTGCTTGTAGCACACCTCTGTGGCAACTCACCCTGCTGGAAGGAGACCTCTGTGGAGGTGTCAGCTGTGGACTGGCCCTTACTAGACCAGATGTGGCCACAGAGGTAGAGAATTATACCTGGAGTCTGTGGGCTCTGCTGACCCTCGGGAAGAGGATCAACCTAAGACACTGAGAGTGCAGAGAGCCTGGACAGCACAGCACACTGGGTTTCTATTGCCACTGAACGGCAAAACATGCCCAGGGGCTTTCCACCCTCCCCGCGTTTGTCCACACCAAGGTTGCCCACCAGATCCTTTCAACCACCCTCTGTAAAAATGTGCTACCAGCACAATCCACGGGCCCACTGGACTGCAGTGCTCAGTGGGAACTGGGCCCCTTGATCTGTCTGATCTGCATCCTGAGCACACACTTAGGTACTAAAGTTCACCTGCTGGGCTCTTATGGCTTGTATCTAGATGTCTCCCCAAAGCCTCGTGCAGTCATAGGTGGGGAGTTTCAAAGGTGACTGGATTAGGGTGTATGAATATAGATTAAGAGTGTGATGCTGGAACTAAGGGGATGGATAATGGAAGCCCCTCCCTGGACGTAGTTGGCACCAATCAACAGGCTTACAGCCTGTAAGGGAGAGAGGAGAGGCAGGCTGCTGCTGCTGCTGCTTGTCTGCTGCTACCTTCTGCCTGCCTTGCTTCACCATGGACTGTTTCTCCTCCTTGATACTCCTTTGCCATGCCACCCTGCCTTGGATCCAGCCAATTATGGACTGAAACTCTACAAACTGTGAGTTGAAATAAACCTTTCCTCCTTTAACTTTGGATATCAGATATTTTGTCTCAGCAACGAGAAAAGTAACTAAGACATGGGCCAAGGTGGATGTAGATCCCCTGAAGTGCATTTGTATGATTCAGGTGGAGAGAGGAGGAGAAAAGACCAAAGGCAAGAAGAGCCTCCTTCCAGGGAGCTGGTGGATATAAGGCAGCTCTCTGGGCCTACACACAGCAATCCCATGTCAGGGGCTGAGATCAGTCAGAAAACTTAAACTGGCAGCAGGGAGGCCGGAAATGCAGCCCCTTGGCTTTCGCTTTGCCTCCAGGAGTGATGTGAGTGTGTTGTCATCAAGAAACCAAAAGGACATAACCGCAGGACTATCTGCATATCCAGCTTACTACCCTATTACCTATGAATCATTTCATGTTTTTAAAACAGAAGTCTAATAAGAAGTAAGTACCAGATGAGTTAGATGAGCTGTTGAGATAGGAAGGTGTGATGGTTAGGGTGGAGTATCACCTTGGATGGCTCTGGGATCCAAAGGACACTTCTGGGAGTGTCTGGGTGGTCACTGAATCATAACCTTAGAGGTCTAGGGACTGTTCCCTTGAATCTTCCTCTCTCGTACTGCTCTACTGCTCTGTTTCCCAGGTGCCATGAACTAAGCGGCTCTGCTCTACCACCATGTTTCTGCCTTGAAGCTAGCTGACTAGACTGAATCCCCTGAAATCATAAGCCACACTAAACCTTTCATCCTCTAAGTTGTGAATGTTAGGTATCGTGTCCAGTGACAGAAAATTTCACTAATACAGTAAACAGTACCAGAGAAGTGAGGTCATTGCTGTGACTATACCTGACTATGTGGTTCAGAAACATTTAGAGCTGTTTTGCAGGAGGATTTTGGAAAAGTTTGGAGATGCCAGCTAGAGAACCCCCAGAATATTCTAAGCAAAGTTTGATGGGCAATTCTGGTTGGAGCTCAGATGATCAGAATGTTGCTAGGAATGTGGACAGAAAAGGCCAGGCTCAGGAGGTTTTAGTTGGGAAGAAGGACTCCATTGGCAGTTGAAGAGGCTACATGTGTTACACTGTGGCAAAAATTTTCTCTACGTTTTACCCATACCCTGAGACTTTGCAGGAGACAGAGATTAAGAGTGATGGTATTGACTGATCTGGGGATGAAATTTCAAAACAGCACAATATTCTGGCTGTGGAATGGGTACTAATGGCTGCTTTAACCAGACTTATAGTGAGAATAGGAGACAAAAAGTACTGCAGAAAATTTTCAAAAACTTGAATTTTTGCCCAGAAGAAACCACCATCCACTCTAGTAGCAGACTTTGGCATTGTCCACATGAAGCTAATTTTACCAGCATTCAGAATTAAAGACCTATGGGGTCAGTAAGGCATCCACCCAGGTTTCAAAGAAAGGCCTTGGAGACCAGGCAAAGAGCCCCATGGGGGCCCTGCATGACTCTCAGGAGGAAGCCACCAGCGCAGTATAAAACAGCAGATGCTATCTCATACAGAAGGGAATGCTTTTCTTCCTCATGTGGTCAGTCACCAGAGTCAGAAGGTTATTCCACTTTTAATTATATAAGCTGCAGTGATCTGCAGCTTGCTTTGATTGCATAGAATCTTTGAGATCTATTCTTCTGCCTACAGAGGCATACAAGCAATCCCCACATTCTTCTGTTGTGTTTATCACCTTCAGAGGTTAGAGGATAAAGCTGGGCATGGTGGCACAAGTCTGCAGTCCCAGCACTCTAGGAGACAGAGGCAGGTGGACCACAAGTTCCAGCCCAGTCTGGGCAACTTAGACTTAGGAAAAAATAAAAGTGGGTTGAGGATATAGCTCAGTGGGAAAGCCTGGGGTTCAATCCCCAGATACCTTCTACACACACACACGCACACACACACAGAGGATGATGAGGACAAACAATGCAGCACACATGCACATTGCATGCTCACAGACATCACACATTTTAGTGTGGAAACAGGTTTGCGTTGGTGTCCCATTTGGCATCTGAATGGGGCATGCTAAGGCTGAGTTACAGGAACTCTTTCTCAGTACAGAGTCTGCATCAGGGAGACCCACTCTGGCCTGGTGCACAGACAGCAGAGACCGCCAGGGATACAGCTGTGTGTCACTGTAGCCCTATGCTGTTTGGAGTTTGCTTTATTTTCAGTTTACCCACAAGAAGAGCTCTGAGGGCAGCTCTGAGACCTGGTCACAAGGCGGAGAAGGAAGCAGCCACCCAAGGATGCTCCACGCTCAGAAAGGACAATGTCCCTTGGTCCCTCAGGTTCCTGGGGGTCAAAACCACAATGCAAATGAGGTTGGGCACAGGCCAGCATCCTGTACTTTTATGTTTGCCTGAGCCTGGGGGATGTGGGGGGACAGGGTGACTTTCATCTATTGGTTTCCTGATGTTTTGACACAGTCATCCTTGGTCTGTCTGGTTTCTCGATTCTTGCTCCAAGGCTTTCCATTGTTCACCTGTCCTTGCTCCACCTCCTGCCTCACCCCAACCTCCCTGGACCTATCGAACCCATGTCTCCAATCTCCCACCACCTGGGACAATGAGTGTCTGCTTGGCTCAGACTACAGTCCCTCAAGGGTTTTACTCCTCCTCAGAGCATAGCCGAATGGATTGTGCACTTTTTCCTAAATGAGGTTACATTTTAAAATCCTGGGGAAAAGAGAGGAGTATTTTCAGCCTGCACCCCAAGGTCATGGCTCTGCCCCTTGGGCCTGGGCACAGCTAGAACTGGTCTTGCCACAGATGTCCACTGTGAGACAGGGTGGAACCAGAGGACAACACACAGTCGCCTGGCAGCAGGACTAGAGGGCCCACTGGCTGGGCCTCTATCTGCACACAGACCCCTGCCCCATCCTTGGCAATGACCACACAGCACAGCCATCGCCCCTGTCCCCGTCAGATACTCTGGATATTCATGGAGGGTGGCACCAAACAGGCTTGTGAGGTGAACCTTTCACCCTGTAAATTGTGAATGACAGGCATTGTGTCCAGTGACAGAAAATGTCACCAATATGAAAAACAGTACCAGGGTAGCCTTGGGTACCTGGCTGGGGTGGGCGGATCACAGGTCCCCCAGCCAAATCCGACGGGAGAGCAGGAGGACACTGGGGACCACACAGTAAGGACCAGCCACACTGTCCCCGCTCCCCGTTCTCCTGGCCAAGGGCAAGCAGTCTGCAGGGGCTCAGGACACTGGGAGAGTCCTCTGGGGGCTCCAGACCCCACTCGGCGTGGCTTGCCATCGACCAGGGAGCTGAACTGGCACTCTTAACTGGTGACGTGGACCCTCCTCAACTCGGCCCTGGAACTCATTCTGTTCTGAATACCGTTATTTAGTCCCTCGCATGGCCCTAAAATGATCAAGCTCCAGTTGTGTGTCAATTACTCTCTGAAAGAAATAGCATTGATTTTCTAAAAACCATTCCATTTTGTTTTTGTGTTTTTTTAATCCAGTGATTTTTTTTTTCAGTTCTCTCAATTCAATATTAGTTCATACACTGGGTTTTCTATGTCCTTTGAGATAAATTCAGCGTCATAAGAGGTACAAAATGCCTCTCATGTGCACAAATTGTATTAGTCCTCCAAAAACAGCATGCTAAATCCATGGTGGTGATCGCATCAGGACTCTGGGTCTCTTGGCCAGGTACAGTTCGTGTCTTCTGCTGGTAACACACATAGCTGTTTCAACAGCAAATAGAAAAACTTTGCTTTTCTTCTCCTGCCTCTTAGAGTTTGCTTTTGAAACAGTGATTGTTATTTATCACATGATGTCATACATAAATCACAATGTTGGCAAGTAATTTTAAAACATATTAAAATGAAATTGCACTTGCTAGTTTTGAGAAGACAAAAGGTTTCTTATCAGTCACTCCAACCCCACCCCAAATGCATGGGCTCTGGTAAAGCTGTAGGCTTTTCCTTTGGCTTGCTTTCTCCCCACAGGCTCCTCTTGCTGTGGGGTCGAACCCAGTTTCATCCAGGAAGGCTTCTTTGTCTCACCATTGACAATACATCATCATCAAAATCCCACTCATAAAAAAGTGATGATTAAACATCTCTCGTACAAGTGTTATATAATGTCACAAAACTATTCCTAAGAAGGCCTATTTTCTGTGACCAAAGAGAATAACCGGATTTGAACTAGAGGAACGGAATAGAATTGTTAAACAATCCTTTGCATTTTAAGCAACATCTAATTAGAAACACACTTTAACCACCAAAATGATAAAAATCCAAGAGATTAAAATTTGAGTGTCAATTATCATAAAATTCATCATTGTAATTCTTATTAAAACTCACTGTTTAGATAGGTAATGATTTTATAATATGCCAATTTGCATAAGGAGCCCTGAGCTGGCTTATTATTTCCATTCTACACAATTACAATTCCAGCTCCATACATCAGAGCTCTCAGCAATGTAAAATCACGGTGCTAATTAATAAGCCATTTACGGACTGCAGCTAGTTAGCTTGGTCCTGCCGCTGACCCTGCGGAAGACGAGCTGCTCTGAAGTGGCTCTGTGTAACTACAAACATAATGGTGTGCCAGGAGGGAGTCATTAAAAATAATTTACACAAGCCTTCATTTACAAGATCTTTTGATAGCGCGCTTCCCCGGTGTTTAGATCCACCACACAACCCCTACCATTTGAGAAGTGCCAGGCGGGGGAGGGAAGGAGGGACCTAAGTGGTTAATTAAGAGCCATTCGGACGCCACCAGAGCCTCCTGAAAAATCCCTCTGATGTCTGCCGTGTCAAATGTCTCTCACAGGCAAAGCCACCAGGGGCAGCAGCCATCTCAGGCTAATTACTGGGGACAGCAGCAGCTGAGAATGGCCGTTGCCGTGCTCGTGCCGTGAGCACCCAAGCTCAAGATGGAGCAGGGCATCTTTTGTGTCAGTGTCACCAGATGGGTGAGAAGCCACAAGGGGAAAGTGGGGCAGTCACACCAGAGCGGAGTGGCCAGAGAGAGGCTCCCCAGAAAGACAATGGCCACCTTGGTGAGCTGTGGATGCCTCCCTCCATGGCTTAACAAGTTCATCCCAGGAAATAACTCTCAACAGTTCAGGTTCTTCAAGTTAGTTCTGCAGAAAAGCAAGGAGCTGCAGTAACAAACATTTAACAAAAGCCACCGAGATCACACAAGGCGTAGCCTTGGTGACCCTTGTGTGTACACTCAACACACTCGGACACACACATGCACACACACAGAGGAGAGAAACAATAAAGTTCTGTAACCACTTCCCTCCGGGAGACGTGCTCATTAATTTATAGAATAACTGAGAAGGACCGCTGTGATGTAAGGTCTTATAAGACATAGGAAGCTGTTAGGGAAATTAGCAGAGGGACGGGTGGCAAACTGTCTAGGAGGGCAGGTGTCAGGGAGGAAGAGAAAATGTAGATGGGAAAGGTAGACGTAAGCAATCTCACCATCAAAAAATAAACAGGCGTGGAAATTGGTTCTTTAAAAGGCTGCATAGTGGCTTAGCATCTGTCAGCTGGAGACTGTAAGCCTCGGGGAGTGGTCAGTAATAAGCTACAGGGTCCAGGTGTTAGTGTCCGATGGGACAAAGGATGCTGAAACACAAATCGCTAATCATCTTCACCTTTAGCTTCAATCTCTCTCCCCACAGACGGACCAGATAGCTTGCAACGCCCGCTTCTTAAAGATTTTGAAAGACTTTATTCAGAAATTACCAAAACTCCTTCCAGCTGATTTGTAGTGAGTTTGTGTGTGCGGAGTGTGTTTGAATACGAGGCCAATAAATAATCCAGTGCTTAGCTGGAACGGCATCATTCAGTCTCCAGTAGCTTTGGGGACATTAACCATGTATGCAGAAGCGACATATTTGTCACGACCAAGGACACCCAGGTCTCTAAGCCTTTTATGGTAATGAAATAAAAAACATGTTGCTCTTGTCTTTAAATAAATGGGTGTGAATTTCCCGTGCTAAACTCTAAGACCTTGCTGTCTTAAAAACGATGATAGGTTTATGTATGTCATTAACTGTTGGGAAGTTTGGCAAGGGTGAGCTCAGGCATTTAACTGCTCAACTTTTATTATAATCCCCGTCTTTTAACACCAGCTTTTGCCACGGAGAGGAGATTCAAATGAAAAGCATCCTTTGAAGTCCAGGCAGGCAGCACCAAGACAAAAGGCAATAGGACGAAAATCAGCTGTGGGATGGGTATAATTAGCGCCCACGTCGCTTCAGGGAGACTTCCCATGCGTGACTATTGTTCACGCCGGGGCCTGCTGGAAGCAGACGAGGTAGGCGCTGATCTAACCCACCGGTGTATTTATCCTCAGACGGCTCAGTCCAGTGTCCACCTGAAGCGATGTGGACCTTGAGGGGACGCACTCCGCTTAGCTTTGGCGGGGTTTGTGTTGGCAGGTGGTGGGAAGCCAGACAGGATGTTCACCCCAAGGCTCTCAGCTATGCGCTGGGCCCTCCCTCTGCTGGACCCACCTCATCTAAGACTTAGACCCCAACCAGCCTGCTCCCTCAGCCTCTGTTTCTGAGCTTTCTAACTCAGGACACCGAAAGCGGGTCTCCCCTGGGCACACAGGAAGCCGGCTAATACAAGTAGACCGAATAAATATCACCAGACATGTATGAACAGCTTGATAAATCCACCTAAAGAAGGAAATAGCTAAGATTCACCCATAATGCAAAAGAAAAATTAGGAGGGAAAAGCTTGAAATTTGAAAATTTGTGAAAATTACAAAAATTCCCAAACTAATGCAACCCTTGAGCCATGTGTCTCTGGAGAAAAATACGTTCATGCTTTTAAGAATTACATACTGTTTTGCTCCAGAAATCAAAGAAAATATTCAACACATTAAGAATTCTGTCATAATCTTAGCCCACCATACTTTTAAATCTGTGGTTAAAATTTTTTTGAAGTTACCTGGGTCTTGGAATCCAAAGGCCCTTACAGGTCAAATCACCACTAGCTTTATGCAAATACTTTGATAATTCTTTCCCACATGAAGGGAGCACATTTCAGTGCATTTTCAATTATGTTGAAAAGGAAATTATTATATATAATAAAGCAATCAACTATATCAAGAGCAAAATTGAGTGATACTACTGATTAATTTGTTGAGAGTTTAATGAATGTGAATGGACAGGATTAGTTCAATCAATACTTGTTGATGAATTTTAAGCAATTATTGACCCTTACATCTGTTTCTATAAAGCCAGCAGAGAAGACACAATTGAAACATTTTAAATCAACAGCTTGTATTTGTTTGTCTGTTTATTCTATTTATATAGCCCGAGCAGGAGACCGCAGCGTGGATTCTCAACTTCGGTGGGGGCAGAGGAAGATTCTGAAGAAAATTCCCTGGAAACCAACTCCTTAGGGACTGAGGTATCACCAGGTCACGGTGGGGAAAGTTACTGGAGAGGAACTTTCACAGTTAAGGAAGATTTACAAAATTCTTTTCTCTGCAGAATACCCAACATCTTCCAATTCTCCTCCTTCTCCATGAAGGGCATTGAATATTTTTCAACCATTTAGTATGTGTTTCCAGCCAGGTTCATGCTAAAATGTATGGTTTTCAACATCCAGGGTTTTGGTTACAAAAGAAAAAAAAAAAACCAAACACCAAACAAACATAAGGTAGATGGCACCAGGCTTACTTTGCAGAGCTGCTGTGGGCGCGGGAGGCAGCCGACGGCCGCCCCGAGGGAGCGGGAGACAAGTGGGCACCTGTAGGGCGCCGGGGCAGCCTGCCGGGCACCAGCTCTCTGCTGACCTGGCCGAGGGCTCGGGAGCCCAGGACCACCTGAGTAGTCTGAAGACACAGGGATCGGCTGTCCTGTAGGTGCAGACAGACTTCAAAAAGTTGCAATTAAGTGGGAGCTGCAGAGATTACGGAGCGATATTAACCATCATTAAGCGATTTTGGCGTGAATGAGTGAGCATGCCTTCCCACGTCTCGCTGCAGAGGCACCTCCAACCTGCGAGTTTAGAGGTAATTTGATAAATACCTGTACGTGTCGGGGTATTTGTCTGACAGACAGACCGCATGTATCACCTTTACAAAGACATCAATGCGGCTGCGAGCCCGACACTCCGACTTCCAAACAACACGCCCCGACAAGCCACACAAAGCTACGCGGCTCGTCCAGGGAAGGGAGGTGACGCCTGTCTGCTCTGCCTTGAAGAAATTAGCTCAGTTTTCTTATAATAATAAACACAGGTTCCCGCACTCGAGAGCCCTGCTCGCTGAGGTCGTATGTAAGCTTCTGATCTTTTGTTTTCACCTGAAGCATGACCGGATCTGGCCTCCCCGGAAGGCAGAGGCGAGGGCGCGCCGAGGCGGCAGAGGGCGGTGTGCAAGCCGGCGGCGGCGAGCTGCGCCTGAGGAGGCCGCGTCTGTGTCGCAGCTGCGGCGCTGCTACGTCCGGGTCGCGGCACAGGACCAGGGCTGGGGAACGCAGTGAGACGCTGGGGAGCGCCCTGAGACGCCGATGGCGCCCGCAGCTTGGCCAGGGACACTTCCACCGAGGACAGCAGTTTCCCCACGCGGCACCGGGGGCCGTGCGCGAAGGCCTGGAAGGCGGCGCGCATCTGCACACTCGAGTCTGGGCCTGTGGTGCAACTTTCCGCAGGAGGACACGCTCCCGGCCACTCCCTGTCACCGCCTGGACTTGAAAAGTGGAAACCATCTCATTACTTTTTTGAGAATAAGAAAGCCTATTTTCGGCAATGCAGAGTCGAGACTTGCAAGTACTTAAAAACTGCCAAAGTGCATTACTGAAAATACAAACTGGGGAGACTCATAAATAAGATTGCTGCAGTGCACCTGTCTACGCGCCTCCCGCGACCTGAGAGCTGCACTCTTCCAGCCGGGAGCCAGCACGCCTCCTCCTGAGCACTTTGCGCTGAACACTTACTATTTTTATGAATGCAGCCAAAGCAAAGCGAGTTTAATTGGACTAGCTCAAGCGAGTCTTTTTATTTTATTTCACTTTTTTATAATTAGTATTCGATGCATGAACCCTTAATGAGATGAAAATTAAAGTTTCCACATTTGATACCATGTTTTCATGCTTGCCACGCTTGAGAAGTTTTCGTGAATAAACACTGGTATCAATGGGCTGCCAGAAAGGGCTTCCTTAAAAGGGCATGGAATCTGTTTACAAAGCTCCGCAGTGTTTGGAAATGGGAATAAGTGGCTGGACTTCGGGGAAGGGTCTCTTCCCAGCACTTCTGAATGCTAAATAAACGCAGAATAACTCTCCGATGGTGGTCTAATGCAGCCCATGGAATTTCTCTTCCAAGAAACTATTCCTTTTGCTGTAACTATTTGCAGTCCATTAATAACCTGGCTTCCCCCAAAGAAAATCTCTCACTCAGAATTACCAACATCACCCTATAAATCCATAATTTTTTTCCAGGAAGACCTAGTTCCTGTTTTGACTTCTGGTCCCCACTAAATAGCAATGCTTTGGTTTAAAATTGGTCACTCTAGAAGTGAAATAAAATCACATTTCACATGTCCCCGCATTGCGTTAAAAAGAGTATAGCTCTTATCTTGACATTTGCAAGGCAACTCAGCTTTAAAGCCATTTTCTCCCCTGTAAAGTCTGTTCAAAATGTTCATGAAAAAAAAGAAAGTCACAGTGCAGCCTAAATTCAGAGTGGAGGCTTCTCTGCTTTACTGCAAGGCACTCTGAAGGCAGAGGCGATGGCTAGCCAGAGTCTGGGGCTCCGGAGAGCTGGTTCCACCCAGCGTGGGCTGCAGGATTGCTTTAATGAACAGAAAATGCATTATTATTTTTAGGAACGCACGCACTTGCCCAGGGGATCCAAGGAGCTGTCCAGAAACATTTTCCCCACATCATACTCACAGGTGCAATTTCTCTCCAAGCTGGTTTCTGGGCTGAGAAAGCTGGAAAGGATACATTCAATTATTTTAAAACTCATTTCTAATATCTCATCGGTATCTAAAGTAGTAATAAAAATAACATCTCTATGTCTCCCCTGTGTGGGAAGAAGAGAAGACACTGAAGAAGGAAAGTCCTCCTGTCCCTTCCAGGACGCCACATGAATGTGCTGTATGCTGAGCTGCATAGCCAGGCATGACTGGCTCTGACCGGAAGGAACACAGGACAGCAAAGTGCCCAGTGACAATTTGCTAGAGATGTGTCTTCGTCCTCTGAGTTGTGAAAACACTCCACAGTGGCCTGACACACACATTCCAGTGACAGCACACACACGCCTGACTCCACCCAGGTATCTTGGAAACAGCTATGATGGGCCCCAAAAACTGGTTACGAAATTAATACAGGTGTAATTTTTTGAATAATTGTTTTCAGTGTTGGTGTCACACCTGGAACAGCCGTGTGAGCTCTGAGTATGAGGAGCTGTGTAGGAAAGGAAACTCGCGCTCTTTGCACAAAGGATGATGGCCCTGGGGTGCACGTGGCCAGTCAGCAGCCTGGCTTGGCTGGTGACATCGATCCCACCACACCTGGCCTGGCGCACACAGATGTCTGCAGTCACTGCCCAGCAGCCGCGGAGTCCGTGTATGAAAGGGGAGGGAACTCAGCGAGTGTGCTTTTTAACTGATTGGCTGGCAAGTATCTGACACGAACCATGAACTCCTTGTGCTCAACAAGCTGTGAGTTGAGGTGCAGACACAGAGAGACAGACAGACACACACACACACACACACACACACACACACGCACATGCACGACAATGGGGAGTACTTTTGAGTCCAGGATTAGGATGGTTTTCAGTTTCTTCTTTTTGCTTCTCCTTACTTACAAGTTACCAGGAAGAATAACTAATGCTTCCTCTGCCAGAGCAAAGCAACACACAGCACTATTCGAAGAGCGAGGTCTGTTCAGTGAACTCGGGAGAATGAAGGAAGACGGCCAGAGGGTGCCCAGCTGAACAGGCGTGAGGCAGGCGTGGTGGAACTGGGCTGACTGCCACGGTGGGAGCTGCAGGAAGCTGGCCTCTTCGGGGACCCTTCCGGGGAGGACCGGAGGTGTCCTCAATGGCCAGGGGCCTGTTGAGGAGTCACACAGGTCCTGGGGAAGCTAGAGCTGACCCACTGCATGGAAGGTGGCTCGCTGGGTGAGGGGTCTGCAGAAAGGCGACAGGGAGCTAGAGAAGGCTGCTGAGCTCTGCATGGTACACAGTTCCCCTCACAGAATACCGTTTTCCTCCCCTACCCTGGATTTCACTGAGGACTTTGTTCTTTCCCAAGTGTACTCTCAAATTGTCCCTAAAGTGTTAACTCTTATAAGGAATCATGCTTGCCAACTGCCAAATAAAAATAATGTTTCAAAACCAAATGAGGGCATACAGGCAATTACTTGAACTAACTCTCTCTTAAATCCAAGTGTATTCATAACACACACAAATTTAATAAACTATTGCACTTACATATAAGTATATTTTAACCGTTTTTCTCAAACTTAATTGTATTCTCCTATGTCTCTTTTTTTCACTCTACTTTCCTCTTTTTTAATCTGCTTTGACTCTAGAGGGAAACCAAGCCCTGCGAACTGCAGCCCTGGTCTCTTCCATCTGCAAGAGTGCGGAGCTCTTACGCATTGACCAGGGCTCACCACGGAGCCCCTTGTGACCCGGCCCCAGACTACACGTGCCCACGTGTAAATGGGGCACTTCCATATCACTAATTGGTCCAACAAGACCCCAGAGCATGTCCCCTTCCGGAGCCAACAGCAGGATTGAACCTCTGCAATCTATCAAGAGAAAGGATAAGTGGAATTCCAGTTCATTTCCCCGCAGCTGCACTGCATAGAGGGGTTAAAAAAAAAAAGCACATTTGTAAGTGAACCAGTGCCTAGACTCGGGTGGCCTCAAATACCTGCAGGCACTCAGCTTCAAGGAAGAACCCAATTGTTTTCCTTCCCCTGCCTTGCAGTCTAGGGTAGCCCTCAGTACACCGTGCAGAGGGAAAGAGGGACAGTGACCTCCATGGAGATCAGGTGCCTTTGGGGCAGGTGCCATCTCGGGCCCCGCCCTCGGCGAGTCTGAGAGCGGAATCCAAGGAGGAGCCCACTTCCCTTGGACGCCACCAGGGGCTTGGCTCAGCCTCGCCACCTGCACCACTTCCAACCCAGCCGAAAGGCTTCTAATCCCTTTCCTTTCTAGGAGTTCTTGGAGAAAAGTCAGATATTTATACCAGCTTACACAGCTTTAGACACGATACATAATGCACGCTGGAATGAGTGAATTGCCATTTTAGAAAAGAAT
>PVJO010007510.1:75000-81377 GCA_004026905.1 Hystrix cristata
AGCTCAGGGGAGCTCGCAGAATTGGGGAAGAGTGTTTCACGAACACGCACAGCCGCCGCACACAATGGGAGCCGGGATCACCCACACGTGGGGTCAGGGACTAGAGCTTTGCTAACAGCATTTAAAACCCCAGACGAGTCCCTCTCAAAGGGAGTTGCCTGTCAGCTGAGAAAATTGCTCTTTCTTCTCCATGAACCTGTGTGTCTCCAAGTTAGACAGTAAATAGCACGCAAGTCTCACACCCGATCACTGAAATTAACACTGCGCTCCCGTCACGTCCTGGGCGTGGACGAGACATCCATCCGGTGAGCCGCTCCGTGCCCCGCAGCTGCCCAGCGTTGCTCATCTTCACCGCGGCAGCTTTTCACACACCGCTTCTTCGAGTTTCTGTTGCCAGCTGATGGTGAATGCCAATTCGCTCTTATTAGCAGAGTCTTGAAAGCCGGACAAGGATCCCGATTCCTCGTATCTGCCCGTTGCTTCTTTAGATGAGTGTGGAGTACGCAGCTCACTTCGTGGGTTTGCTGAATTTTGCTCTGTGGGGATCGAATGCTAAGATGAGCTTTAAATCTGCAGAATAAGTATGAATCGCCCCCCCACGGTAACACATTAAGCATGGTTGGCTTAGGACGCGCCAGGGAGAGGGTGACAGAAACCGCACACTTCACCCCGGTGCTCGGCTGCGCGCTCAGCTCTGACTGTACAGAGGGCCTGATGAAAACACCACTGTTTGCTAATGGGACGCGCGGCTTGCTCTGGTGCTGATTTCCCATTTTCCGTAACTCACCATGATTACTTTTTTAGGGGCTTTCACTTTTCCCCAGCTGATCCTCGTCTAGTTAGGCAGCATTAATGACGCTTCAGTCTTCCTGGCTTTCAAGCGGAGTCTTTCCACGGCGAACAGAGAGTTGACATTTCCTGACATTTTCCCAACTAATTACAGGACAAATAATTAAGCATGTTCTCGTATGTAACAAATGAAGGCAAAAGCCGTCTGTCAAGGTTGGTGATTGATGACACTCCGGGAGACTTTATCTGATGGGTCCTGCCATGCACGGGAAGGGGAAGCAAATTTATTAGAACGAACAATGCAAATTCTGAGTCATCTCATCCAGTTATGCGCCAGAGCAATATCCATGTCAAGGTGAATGTGACAATGAAAGCAAAATATTTGCATTTTGTGGAGCAGGTTGAAGGGGAAATCAGAGCGAGAAGATGACAGGCCTAATTATTTTGGCTCATACAGGCTGGGACAGCTGTTTCTGGTGTCCTGAACAAGGCTGTCACACAGGTAACTAAATAGGTCTGCATATAAGTCTGTATCCAACACTGTACTGAGATGTCTACCACTAATGACCAACGCTAATGTTACTGCCATCCCCGAAAAACAGGAAATGTGTCACCGCGCACCTTCTGCATGGCAGTCAACATTTCGCTACATAATTACTTGTTAGTGAATTAATTCCTATCTGTCACTATCTATGCCAGTGTCATTTTTAGACCATTACAAAATTATGCCATCACTATAGCAACTGCAGGCACAGTTAAAAGGCAAGAGTTCAGATACACAGGAAAAGTGCCTAGTTAGGCAGGAGATAATAATGTAAAATCCAAATCGGAACGCTGCTGCCTACCAGCCTAATTTTCTTTATTTGGAATACCCGTTTGATCAGTGATCATTAAACAATAATTCCAGGCTCCCCATTTCAATCCGCGATTAATATTTCTCATAATTAGAACCACAGCCACAGTAGCATCTCCCCGAAAGGAGCTCACCTCCTGTCAAGTCAATTAATTGGGTGCTTAAAAGTGACAAGGCCGGCGCTGGAGCCCGGGAGCCGGCCAGCCGCATGCAGATGTGGAGTCCCAGCTCCGCTCCCGGCTTTATTGACAATGCCTTTCCAGCCAGTCTGCACTCGTCTGCTCTCCCTCTCCCCTCCTTTGTGCGAGTTTCTTTTGCTTTGCTCCCACGCACCGCACACACCTCCACACCGCGCTTTCGGTTTCTTTGCGCTTAGCATTTCAGGGTGCTGTGCCATTAGTCACTTCGTTCCTTCTGCATTCAAATCAAGACCTACAGGACTCAGATGCCGTCTGCATTAAGAACCATCAGCAACCTTTTGGACCCTGAGCGCCCTGAGGAATGCACTTTAAAAAGGAGAGAGACACAGGAGGGTGGGGGCAAGGGGGCAGGACAGAGGGAGACTAATTGTAAGTAAGCAAAAAATTAAAATTGAAGTTGAAACCATTTTGATTTTTTAAATGCAAAAGTAGAAAGTGTGAAATATTCTGTAGGAAACAGAATCCATGTTCATTGATTTTTTTTTTTAATTAATTAAAATGTCAGCAGTCAGGGAATGAAGAGCTCCACTAAGCTACCCACAAAAATTCAGCATGTTGGTCTGGAAAACACAGTCACTCTTGTCCCGTGCAAATATTTTACTGGTGAATCTGAAGTGATGTGTAGCAGACATCAGACTCACAATGGCATCTTGGGGCCCCCACGAGCCAGGGGAAAGGTTATGTAAAGAAAAGAGACTTTGTAAATTTAAAAGATACGATGAAGATAGGAAAGGCCATTGATTTTACTGTCCCCCTGGTTTTTGTGTACGGTGCAGGCTTATTTTTAATACTCCATAATGCAATAGGAAGGTAGGGCTATTTGAACGAAGTCAGATGCTGAGTCTGTGCCGATGGGGGACGTAAGAGGACTGTGTTGATCACTCAGTGTCAAAGGGGCCAATGCAAGCAGGTAAAGAAGGAAGACAGTGAAGGAAGAGGCCATGCTTCATGCAGGAGCTTTGCGTGTGGGTGCTGTCCAGACGGGAAAACAGAAATGAAGAAGGTTCCACTTAGGGGAAGCGGCCAAGCGCCCAGTGCGCGAGACACATTATTCATTTTCGGTTCTGACACTGGCTGAAGAATGCCACAGGCCACATCACCTGTGACGTTCCGGGAAGGTTCCCAGGATGCGGGTGAGAAGTCTTCACAAGACAGGGCAACTTCCAGGCCGCACTCCTGCCCAGAAAGGCAGCCGGAGGTTTACTCCGGCTCCCTCTTAACGAGGTGAAGCCGGTGGTGCTGCTCCTGACTGCCGCATCCGGATGGGCAGAAATCAATAATTTCCCTGGAAGGGTCTCAGCCAATGCACCCTTCTAGACAGTGTCATTGACAGCTGTTAACACAAAGGCAACAAAGGAAGAGGGGGGCTGTTTAAAACAGTGCTCCAGTTTGCATATTTTTGTGATTTCTGCAGCATGCCTGATACGGACCGGCTATTCGCAGCCTGCAGGAAACCAAGGGCCGAATCTGGGTGTACAATCCTTAATTTGTCTGAAACTTATTTTGCTTAAATTTCGAGCAAGGTACCCAATCGTAAACCCTTGAATTTTATTCAAAACTATCTATTATTTGCAGTCTGTAGAAGAATCATTGAGAATAAACTATCTAAGTTCTCTCTCTGGTTAAGAAACAGGATTTTAGGCATGTAAATACTGCAATATCATGATAGAAATTGTATACAAATTTGATACAAGGACCAATGAGATAGTTTCTGTCTAATGATCCTAGTCAATCTAATTAATGCATTCTGCTACATTACATTTTAAGAAGTGACCATTGTGTAACACACTTTGAAATATGCACAAGCTAATGGGATAAGATACAAAAATTATTATGCTGACAGTAAATCATATTACATTCCTAATAAGCATTAACTAGATAACTAGGTCAAAGCAGTATTATCTTAATTGATTTTTCAAAAGAAACCTGACAGAAAAATGTCAATGCTCGAATATTTCTTCATGCATCATTAAAACAAGATTGGCTTTTAACAAAAGAAGAGCCCTTCACAGAATTGATTCTTGCTTCGGGCTGCCTGCAAGTAAGTGTATTACATAAAAATCTATACAGGATATTAAAACAACACCGCTCTGCAAGACAGTTACAATTAAAAGCTGACACCCCCGACGTGTCGGCCACAGTGGCTTACCAGCAGACGAGGGAGGGCGTGCCCAGCCACCCGAGTGTGAGCGCCGGGCCCTGCCACCACGAAGGGACAGGAGTGATCACAGGACATTCTGCTCAGATCTGAGCGCCACTGCTTCTCTAGTCTGCACCTGCACGCTCAGGACACAGTCACACAGGACTGCCTGGGAAACCACATCAATGTAACCCGGAGTCTTCAGCCCTAGCCTCCGGCCTGCGAGTTCCAACGCAGGCTGGGTCCGCCACAAAGGGAGGGAGCCTCAGGTCCCAAAGGACGAAGCACAGTGTCCTAACAGAGGCCCACATGTGCGGCGGGCTGACTTGGTTCAGCTCTGGGGTGGCTGCTCGCTCTGGAAGCAGAAGTCCCCACCTGGGCACTTACGTGGTGTTCACTTTCAGACTGTCTGCCTCTGAGTTGATCTCCAAGGGAGAATCAGGGTCAAGCCGGGAGTGTCAGCGCGTGCCTGTAAGTAAGTAATCTTAGCACTCTGGGAGGCCGAGGCAGGAGGATCCCAAGTTCACACCCAGCTTGGGCAATTTAGTGATTTAAAGAGAATGTCTCTCAAAATAAAATAGTTAAGTAGCTCAGGGTGAAGGCCCCGGGTTCAGGGTGAAGGGGGTGGGTATCAACTGAACTTAGTGAAAGCGGGTCTATGAGCAAGATGGACACCTGGCTGTTATGAACCTTGGAGGCTGCTTTGCACATAGCACTTTCAGCCAGACCCCCCCAGCCAGGGTGCTTCAGGGACTAGGGGCCTGGTGGCAGATGTGGCCTGGCCTCTTCTCAGGGGCCTGAGGGCTGGGTCAGGAGGTTTCGCTCCATCTGTGGAGAGTGCTGAAGCACATCAAGGGAAAACAAAGGCAAAGACGGGCTCTGTTCTCCTTGTCTTTAACTGCAGAAAGAAGATAGATGGGATGGCAGCTTGCCCTTAAGTATTTCATTCCTCCACTCCACAGGGAGAGGACCCTTCTTCCCTCTTGCCCACGTTTATCTGTTTGCTGATTTGTTCTGGAGCGCGAGCCTCCTCCGTGCCCCTCTCTCCCTCTGTGTGTGTGTTCAGATGAGGAACAAGCAGGGCTCTGTGGCCTGCAGAACACCAAAGACTCCAGGCAGACAGTCGGGATCAGGGTGGAGGACGGCTCCTTCCCAGACCGCAGTCTCCAGCCAGCCGTGCGTGATAAGCGGCTCCAGAGACGCCGCAAGGCTCTGACAGAGGAGTGTGCGCCTGTCAGATGCCGGGCTGCGTCGTGTGGGTCTGCACAACACTCTGAGCCTCCCCGAGCCATCTTCCAGGCAGCATCTCGTACACAAATGCCTCTCGTTTCGCTAATAAAACGGCTGAAGGGTTTTCATCCACAGAACCCCTCCTGCCTTCACACTGCTTGGGTGTGAACAAGTTTCTGACTTTCAAACAAGTGACAGTGACCCCACAGAGAGGCTGGGAAGCAGGATGTGGCCATGTCCCCCTTACTCCAAGTGACAGTATTTCTGCGAGGAGTAACTCCACAGACCTCTGACACTCACCCTTTGATGACTTCGGAACTCTTCCCTGCATGCCTGCCCTGCATGGTGATGCATTGCCCACTCCAGCATGCACCCAGCACTGGGGTCTCTTTCACGAGGGTCTGGGGACCCAACAGTACCAGGTGTTCACAGGTGCCCGCCAAGTACCAAGGCTGGGGACGTGTTGATGAGCCAGGCCGGGCACCTGGAGCCCAGGGGCTGGGGAGTCCTCTGGACATTGGCAGGCAATTGTCCGAGATGTCAAGCTGGAAAGGCCAGGTGCCTCCACTCCCGGAAACAGACCAGCTCTGGCCTGAACTTCCTTCCCATCTGGTGCCTGCTCCCCATTGCACACTCCTCTCTGCTGTCCACTGCTGTCTCACATGCAAAGCCCAGACAGCACTGCTGCCCATCTTACAAATGAGGAAACTGAGGCACACTGTCACAGAGCTCATGCTGAAGTCACAATTTGAACTTGGCTTTTCTGATCTCTAAGCCCCTCACCCACAGGACTGGGTTCTGGGCTCTTTCCACCTCGGGGACTGTTTTAGTTACTTTTCTCTCGTTGTTGGGACAGAATACCCGACACCCAA
The DNA here is from genome assembly GCA_004026905.1 of Hystrix cristata. Taxonomy (NCBI): domain Eukaryota; kingdom Metazoa; phylum Chordata; class Mammalia; order Rodentia; family Hystricidae; genus Hystrix; species Hystrix cristata. Next base: position 81,085 of record PVJO010007510.1, read on the forward strand.
AGTTAGGGGAAGAAAGGTCCATTAGCTCACAGAGGTTTCAGTCTATAGTCAGCTGGGTTCCAGGCAGGGCGGCGTGGCAGACCTGCAGTCGACCGGCCGCAAAGTAAAGTGAGGAAAATGCAAGGAATGTATGCAAATAAGCAATGCAAACAAGCAGCTAGTTAGCTTCTTCCTGTATCTTTTATCTAGGCTACCTGCCCCCAGGGCGGCCCGCACTCCCACCCCCAATCTCAGTCTCACATCCTTGATCCCAGCAGAACGATGCCAAACCGATCAATGGATCAATTTAGTAA
>PVJO010007511.1:0-81315 GCA_004026905.1 Hystrix cristata
TCTTTCCTTTGTTGCCTTTCTGCTTTTCCCCTTCTTTCTTTCTAGTACTCCTCTCCTTTGTATATTATCTTCCTTTTATATAATATCTATTACACCTCTTTGTCCTTATTTACAGTTATGGTTTCTCATATCAGAGAAACAATTCAATGTGTACTCATGAGTGTCTGATTTATTTCACTTAAAAGTATGTTCTCAAGGACCATCCATTTATATATGAATGACTCTAGTTTATCCTTTTTTATGGCAGTGTAGTATTCCATTGTGTAGAAAAACCACATTTTCTTTAGCCATTCATTGGTTGTTGGGCATTTAGGTTGTTTCCAAGACTTAGCTATTACAAATTGTGTTGCTATGAACATGGTGGTGCATACGTCCTTGTTGTATGTCGATTTTAATTCTTCTGGGAAGATCTTCAGTAGGAGAATAGCTGGGTCAAATGGAACCTCCAGTTGTAGTTTTTTGAGGAATCTCCATATTGATTTCCACAGTGGCTGGACCAGTCTACATTCCCACCAACAGTGGAAGAGGGTTCCTTTTTCCCCACAGCCCCACCAGCATTTGTTATTGGTTGATTTTTCCATATACGCGGTTCTTTCTGGAGTGAGGTGGAATCTTAATGTTGTTTTGATTTTCATCTCTTGAATGACTAGTGATGTTGAACATTTCTCCATATATTTATTTGCCATTTTTATTTCTTCATCTGAGAAATGTTTATTCATTTCAGTTGCCCATTTTTGGATTGGGTCTTTAAATTTAGGAGGTTTAATTTTTTTGAGTTCTTTGTATATTCTAGATGTTAGACCTTTGTCCGATGGATAGCTAGCAAAAACTTTTCCCAGTCTGTGGGTTTTCGCCCTACTCTATTGGTGATTTCTTTTGCTGTGCAAAAACTTTTCAATAGCATGTGGTCCCAAGCACTGATTCTTTGTATTGTTTCCCGTGCAGTCTGGGTTCTGTTCATAAATTTTTTCCCTACCCCTATGTCTTGGAGGGTTCTTCCTATACTATTCTCCAGTAAACTTAGTGTCTCTGTTTTAATGTTTAGATCTTTGATCCACTTCGATTTGAGTTTAGTACATGGTGAGAGACCTGTACCTAGTTTTAGTTTTCGGCATGTGGTAAGCCAATTTTTCCAGCACCATTTGTTAAATAAGCTATCTTCCTTCCAGAGAGGGTGTTTGGCTTCTTTGTCAAAGATGAGGTATTTGAGCGTGTTTGGGGTTGTTTCTGTATCCTCCAATCTATTCCATTGATCCTCAGGTCTGTCTTTTTGCCAGTACCATGCTGTTTTTAATACTGTAGTTTTATAGTATAGTTTTAGGTCAGGGACTGTGATGCCCCCTGCTTTTCCCCTGTTGCTTAGGATCGTTTTTGCTATTCTTGGTCTCTTCTGGTTCCAGATGAAATTCATAACATAGCATTTTTTCAAAGTACATTCCATCTTATATGTTTAACATGCTATTCCTTTTTTTTTCTTGATAGTAATAGAAAATAGTAAAGAAAATTGAGTAAGGATCTATGCAATAAAATGAAGTATTTCTGTCTCAGCTACCTATAATGGTTCATTTAGTTTTCCTCATATCCTTCCTCCTGCATCATTCTGGATATTTATTTACTTAAAGCACCTGCTGAGGTTTGGAGATAGGTTGAGTGTGTCCTCCAAAGTTTTGCCTCTTGGGAACTCAGTCCTTGGTGGTGGCAACTTGGGAGGTATTTAAATTATTAGGTGTACTGAGCTCAGAAGGGACCCATGATGTTTCACCGTGGGTTGTTATAAAACTAGGAAGACTGGTTACATTAAGGTTCGGGTGTGAAACATCCACCAGACGCCATATGCTAAAGCCAGTGGCACTAACTTGGAAGCGGTGCAACATTTAGAAAGTTGGGATTACTTAGAAGAAGTAGGTGACTAGAGGTGGTACTTTGAAGTGTAGATTTTTGTCCCTGGCCCCGCTGTGTTCTCTCTCTCTGCTTCCCAATTGCCATGAAATGTACCATTTTTCTCCCCCAAGGGATCTCCCTCGTGATGTTTGGTCTTGCTCTGGCCCAGAAACAATGAAGCCCACTGACCACAGACTGAAACCAAGAGTCAAAATAAATTGTTCCCCTTTTAAGTTGTTTTGCTCAGGCATCCTGTACGGCAATGGAAAGCCAGCTAGCAGAGGCCCTCTCTGATCCCCCGCTTCCTGTCAGGGAGCACAGTCTCTCCCACACATGCTCCTGCCGTCGTGGTGCCAACCACCGTGAGTTGGTCTTTCAGCAGAGAGGATCAGGAGGGGGCTCTGCTTTTTCAGCCTGGGGAACTGTGAGCCAAACAGAGTCCCAGGACTTATTGTGGTGACAATAAAATATAGACTAAAACAATCCTATGAATCTTCAATCTTAAAATTAAAAAATCCCCTTTAGGTTATTTTGCTAATTTCACAATCTTTAAATATTTTTTCAGCATTTTCCACACATAAGTGATACTTTCCACAGCATGTCCTGCTCTCTATATCTCTTCTGATCAAAATCCTTCAGTAACGATTACAGACATGAAAAAAGTTCCTGTCATTCGTATGACATCAATACTAGGATATCAATTTCACTGCTTTGTAAAATTACTTGAAAAAATGGTAAAATGGCAAAATTTTAGGTCTGGGGTAAAACGTATGATTCTTGGTCTTCATTTGAGTAATGGGATAAAAATAAACACAACTGGAAATGGGTCCTCAATAAAGATTAAGCCAGGCTTTCCAAATAACGTAAAATATCTGTTTTTGGTTCTCTTTTTTGGGTAGGGGTGTTTTCTTATGTTTGTGTATTGTGAACACTGAGAGAATTTTCTGTTCTCTTAGGAGCATAAGCATTTTTTTTTAAAACATTAGACGTGCAATGTCACATTGGGGTAGGTCAAAGAAAATCCTGGACTTCCTCTTACTTGAATTTTTTTCTTTGTCTTTCCTTTGAAAAGCACACTTGACAGCTGCATCCTGGTCATCCTGCCATGAAACTTGTCCTTTGTTATTTCTGGAAGACAAACCTCAAGTGAAAAAGGAAATGTGACTTTCTCTTACCCATTCCTTTTTACTATTGCCAGAAATTTAAATTTGTAATAGCTATTTGAATTAATTTTCACAAGTAGTACAAAAGGATAAAAATACATACGTAGAGCTAGAGGTGGAGATAACAGAGAGAGAATTTTATTTTAATATCCATATTCCTTCTGTTAAAGACGTGAAGGCAGGGGCCAGGGCTATAGCTCAGTAGTTGAGCATGTGGTCAGCAGGCATGAATTGCTGGATTCAATCCCTGGCATCTAAATAAAAAACAAAATAATGTAAAAGAAAAAACCGAAGTGAAAGCAGAAATAATTTAGTATAATGATACAGAATTATACCTCTGGTTTATTCTTTGGCTAGACTGTACTCAGATATACAAATAAGAGAAAGTGTTCTGTAAATTATCAGTTTTTCAATGCAGAATATTATTAACAAATGATACTAACCGAGTAAAAGGCATGTGAACTACCATGTAAAACCAAAGAACATAATTTCTACAGGTCTTTGTATTGTAAACTTCAAATTTTCTCACTCCTTTCAATTAAATTTCCAAACCTAATGTTGCATTAACTTTTACGTAAGCTCACTCTTACTTCTTTTTCCCATTTGTATTTAACAAAGCTCTTAGTGTTGAAATTCTATCCCTATTAAGCAAATATCTTCCAATAAAACTACTTCGTTGAATTGGATTATTTGCCGTACAGAACTTTATTTTCTTTTGCTAAATATTTGATAAACATTATCTGGAAGCAATTAACAAATTCATCATTTCAATGTTTGTTAAAACCCTCTTAAGGACTGTTAAAGAAGAAACATGTTTGCATTTACAAACATTATGTAGCGCGTTAATCTAGGACTTCATGCAGAGAGAAAAAGACATTGAAGGCATAATTCATTGATTGTATAAAATGGGGTTCTGTTAGCAGTTTGGTGAAATATTATCAGAATGTTGTTATAAATATAATAATAATTTTCTGGTGGAGAAGTCAAGACAGCTTGGGGAATTGGCAAGGAGTGATGGGTGAAAATCTCAAAGGGTCTTGTAAAGGCCCCACGAAAGGGTTTAAGCGCGCTAGACCAAGGTAAGCCAGTTGATTTAGCGAGTAATAAAGCAGAACACAAGGCAGAAAAGAGCAGCGTAACACGAGATACTTCTGTCTTGGCTTCAGAGTTTTTTGAAGGCCAAGGACCTAATTCTGCCTAACTTCTGAGAATTTCTTTCTGGGCAGAAGTTCTTATTTCTCTTCTTCACTAGTAAATATGTGTCAGTTTTAATGCAAGCTTTGGATCGCTGTCCTCACAGGGCTTGAGAATGTCTTGTTTAAAGTGAAGTTCGAACTTGCCTCTCCCTTTTTCTGCCACACATTAAGAGATGATTTTCATCTGCAGCTTCACCTTCTCCAGGATAAAGCTATTCGAGTCGACCATTTTGTCCGGAGCTTCTGGATGGATCTTGACGATGACAGGACTAGAAAAAAGCCATGATCTGTGGTATCGCTAATGCACTTACCTTTGCTCCTGGAGACAGTTCTAACCAGTATGTTTGACAACATGCAGCATCGCTTTCGAGCCCCATATGTTAGAAGTGATTTCATGCAGTCATTTAAGCAGAACCTCCCTCTGCTGTCTGAAACTCAGCAGGGGTTGTTCCAGGGTCCGGGGAGTCACGGTTCTTCGGGTCAGACAGCTTCGGTGACCTCTTCGAGAGCCTCGCAAAAACTGGCCTGTCATACCTTGTCAGGTAGACTGTGCTTTTAGCGTTAAAAGATTTCACGCATTCTTGTCGCTGTCGGATTTCTCCCCTCATATCTTTCAGCTTTAATTTCCTCTCTTCCCATCTCATGGTCCTTTCCCCACTCGAACAGAATTCGTCACTCTTTATTGACCCCTGAGCAGCATCTCCAGTTAGCAACCTGCTCACACTGTCTCCTCCGTCGAGACGTTTCCATCTCATGCCAGCTCCATCCTCCATCTTCACCCAGGAAAATACCGCTTTGCATTCTGTTTAACACATTCACCGTCTCCAAAAAACCTCTAAGGGGCCTACAATTAATTAATTCTGATTGTATTGGATACGATATACATATATCAATTGAAGTAATCCTAATCGTATTAGATAAATCTATATAGATATAGATATCAGTTGGAGTCCAATTATGTGCACTAAAATAGGGCCATTAATCTTAGGAGCCATAAGATCATAAACATATTATCTAACCTCTTCCTTTGGTGTCTTTATGTAGAAAATCAGAATAATAGCAATACCCAACGGAGGATTCTTTAAAATGATTAAACTGAGATAAGATGCATAGATACTAAAAGTGTATTTGGTAAGAGTTAAGTGGTCTATGTTAGAAAAAAAAAATTTGTCCTTTACACCACACAACATATTTCCTTGTACACACTGTTGCTTTAATAAAAACTTCTTAAATTCAATCCATAGTGAGACTCCAGTAGTTTCATTTTGAACTCTTCGAGAGTAGAAACTTTTTTCTATTCTTTATTTTCAACTATTTTTTTACAAGTACTCCAAAACTGGTGTTTAAATACATTAGAAAATAAATATTACTATGCAATATTTTATGTGTTTATATATGCCTCCTTAGTCTTAGAATAACTGTATTGCAAAAATATAACACATAACTGTAAATATGTGGTATTCAATTTCAAGATGGACAAGTTTATAGAGATAAAAATCCTTCAGTAATGCCTAGGAGAATTATTTTTATTGAATCAATGGAATTAGTGGAATTTGAAGAAAGAGTCTTGCAATTATACATCACTGAGAAAGAATTTTTTTTTTTGTATTTAGTGTAGGTTATTTATAAAAACTAATTTCAATATTTCTTGGGGGCCATCAATATTTTCAAATTGAGAAATTTAAAATTGAAATTGTAAACAAAAGTTCAGGCAACAAGAAGTGTAGTCATTACCATGTTAATGATGACACCCGGTTATTTACAGATTATTTAAAGGTTATTTACAGATTATTTACAGGTTAGTTAAAGGTTATTTAGAAGTCATTTTAAGGTAATTTAAAGTACTTTTTAAATTGCCTTTTCCTGTAAATTAACCTTTATAAATCATTTTCAAATAACCTATCTTTAACCTGTGGATAATCCTGCAAGGTTGGTCTTACTGTTCTTGTTTCACAGTCAGGAAAATTATAGTTGAGGAAATGAAGTCAAAGTCAACCCAGGAAGAGCATAGGTTGTGGAATTACAGCCCCTCCCAATTTTCTACTGTATCCTTTTAGAAATGGCTTCCAGAAAGAGCTATGGCTCACGGGCATGATTTTAGTCAAGAAAATTTAGAGAACATATTGTCTATGCTACTCCAATTCATTTGAACTAACCATTTGATAGCAGTGATTCAAGCAACAGTGAAATACGGCACCAGCAATAGTCCTTTGAGGTTAGAAAATTCCACCCAAACGGCTCTTTCCTCAAAATGAGGGTTTGGGATTTGATAGCTCATAAATTCTACTACAAACTCCTTTATTGCTCAGATGTGTTAAAGGTTATTCTGTTTTGAGACCCTCTTAATAGCTTTACCTGCTCTTAGCAAGCAGTAATGATTACTGTTTAAGAACGTATTCACTACACATGCAGAATAATTATTATGACACACAGGGAGTCTCTGCAGCTAATATTCACACATCAGCACAGTTTATTCTGGCCTCTTCTTTAGCACTGTACTTCAACATTGTACAAACTAAGAAAGGAGAAAGAAGGACACAAAATGGACAGAAACAGCAGAGAATGAAGCAGAAGGGCTAAGGCTCGTATCAGACAGACACTGGTAAAAATAAAGTGAAAATATAGGAGGAGAAAGAGAAGTAGGAAAGGGTCTAAACTGCTTAACTCCCCCAAAGACCAAAAGCTTTACAAGCAACATTTTTGTTGCCAGTACTTGATATTAAACACAGCTCAAGTTTGAGCTCAACTCCAGTCCAAGTTGAGCTCACACTTGAGGTTCTTCTGCCTCAGCCTCCCACAGTCCTAAAAATACATGTAGCAGTGCCACAGCCCGCACAAGGACTGCTGGAAAATATGGAGAGAAGGCGACAAGGGGATGGATCTTCTGCAAATGGGAAGGCGTCCAAGAGAACCTGGGTGAAAGGAGAGGGGAGGGGAAGGGGAAATAAATAGAATAAAAATATCCCATGTACAGGAACCCAGTAACCTAAAATAATGTAAACATTATACATCATAAACATGAGATAAAATCAATAATATCAACAGGAACAAAAATGGGGAAAGAAGATTTAGAGGAGGAGAGAGGAGGCCAGAGGGAAGGAGAAGGGGATTGAAAAAGAAGCTGTTTTATGTACATGCACCCACTACCCAAGATGATTGTAAACTACATGTACCACAAACATGTACTAATTCAAAAATAGAGGAGAAAACTCTGGCATACATATCACTGAAAGTATCTACCAAAGGAGCTGGAATTTCACAAGGTGGGACTACATGATCAAGGGAGGTTCTCTGGTAATTCTGTCCTAGCAATAGTAGCAGTTTACCCTGCACACTTTTCATTAACTAATTTAGATTTTGAGAACATCAGCCGTCTTGAGGTTACCTTGGTGACGGGGCTGTATTGCTTCCAAACAGGAAGTGTCTTATACAATACACACTGCAGCCTCTCAGAAGATGGGAAAACAATCTGAGACGAGAGGAACGTGTCGTATTCAGGAACTCTCAGCCCCTCCTTAGGTCTCCTGCCAGAGCTGCCTCCTCAGATTTGTTAAATCTAATCCATCGCACTGCTGTCCTGTGTTCCTCGTGGCTTTTGTGTCTTCTCCTTGCTGTGTTTTCTGTGGTGTCTCACTTCTCTCGCCTTCAGCGCTATTTTAGTTTCATGTCTCTCCCTATTCATCTAATATTCACACTTCCCAGAGCAAATCCCATAGCACAGAACATTCACATAAAGTAGAGTTTGTCTGCCTGCGTATAAAGCCAAAGAGTTAGCACTAAAATGATATTGAAGATAATTGTATCTTTTTCTGATGACTGAAAAGCTACTTCAGAATCTTGAAGTACCCCAGAGTCATCTTCAAATGTATTAACTATCTTTCCTATTATTTGTAATTTCTTTTTTTCTCATAAAAGTCAAGTGGGAAAATAAATTAGTGAGTTGAGCTTTCCAGTAACTCAGACTCCAGATAAATGAAAATGTATTGTAATTGTGTGTATTATAATTGAAGAAAGAATCATTTCCTCAGATATAAGATTAGAGTAAATGACCTCCAACTTCCTCGCTGATTCCATTTCTGAGTTCTATGAGCCACACAAGTACAGTTCAGAGTTTCTTACCCTTTTATGATGATTGCTTTGCTATAGGTCACATTTGAAGCTTGAATTTCCTCTTCTCTATTAAACACCTGGGTTAATCAAGAATGTGAAAGATGATTCTAATATTTTTTTATTCCTCTGATAGTAAGTCTGAGGGATTTCCTTTAAGCTCTGGGGAGTCCTCGAGAACTCTCCAATTCCCAGGAGAACATACTAATTCTCTCTTGTCCCTATTTCTGTAACCAAAATAATTTCGAACTACTTTACAAATCTTTTTCTGCCCAGATTTTATTCTACTGAGGAATAATAGCATACCACTAATTGTTAATATCAAGTGCATTTTGAGAAAGTAGAAAGGAGAAATAATTCCCACTTCCATTTAATTTCAGAATATGGTTTTATTGCTAAATCAATTTTGTTTGTTTGTTTTTAATTATCTAAACTGTACTCAGCACTATGCTTGGGATGCAGTAGTGAAGCAAACATACAAAAATCTCTGTCTTCAAGTTGTTTAAATTTTGCTTATCTTCATGAAATTCTACAGTCTTCAAAATAAGTAAATATTATATCACTGGACCATTATGTTTTAGAGGTACTTTTATAATATTCCTTGTTTTCTTCTTGTTTTCACATTCTGAATCAAGTATTATGATAAATATGTAGACTGTTTACTAAAAATAGAATTGGGATACTTCACTGACTTATACAATCCATTGAACCTTGAACTGTTTAAACCTGTAAGTAAACCAAGGCTGGCCAAAATACCAATATATAGAATTTTATGAGGTTTTCAAATTTAGTATTTACTAAAAGGATAAAGAGAGTAGTATAGAGAGAGCTTTTCACAGTAATTTTCAGATTATTTGAAACATTACATAATAGCTGATATACAATGAACCCAGAAGAAATAAACTATTTACACTTGCCATTACGAAGGAAAATAAAACCTTTTGACTTCTCTCTGAAAGAGACCCAGTGTAGAGGAAGCATTTGTACCTGTGTTGTAATTGATTTCACTTGAGAGCAAAGATCTTTATAACTCACTTGTGGCTTGAGTGTTGTCTGAATTAAAAGGTTTTCCCCCTGCTTGCATGAAGCACTTGACACTCCGGCACTGACTGGTAACTCTGATTGGTACACTTTCAACATCACTGACGCGCTACAGTTAAACTACATCTACCCGGCCAAACATTAAATGTTGAAGATTTGCACCTTTGCCTTAAAGAACTCTCAACCTAAAGCACACATAATTAGAATTTTCTAAACACATCTTTGCTCGGTGGTAAAACACATAATGTACGAGGCATGGACTCTACAGACAGCGGCAAAACTGTTGCTTAATCTAGGCTGTGCCAAGACAAAACTGCCTTATATGTTTCTGTTAAACTCTGAGGCCTTCCCATTAATAACTGCAGAAAATATTTCCTCTTCCAAAGACGAAGTTAAGAGAATGATTCTGCTTTCATATTTACACATTATTGATAAGTCCAGAAAACTCAATAGGACACTAATACTGTCTTTAATGCCTAAGGAATTTGTTCACGTGGTAACATTAACGTAGGTTTTAGAATCTCTTTAAAAATAAGTGGTCTTTTTTCTTTTGTTATTTCCATGGAATACCTATTTCTCAGCAAATTAAGGAAACTTCACTCAACAAGGACACATTCCCTGGGTTACAAATCAAAGCTTCATTTGTTTTCCTGGGGATTTTCCCCCAATAACACTGAGTTTGAGGGTCTGGAAGTATTGTTTTCAAATGTGTTCTCTTGTCCCTCAGAGTGAGAAACTCAAATATCCAACCAATATGCGGGCACCACGGCCATAACTGATTAAAATGCAGATGACAGATCGAGCATTTAAATAAGTAAAGATATCTGTCTTGGTCAAAAATGATCCTAAAGTGGAAGATCAAGTGGAGACAGAAAGGGTCACAGAAATAGTTTGGAAATTCAATTTATTGCATTGATATGTACCCATGTGCAAATAATAGACATATTCATGAAAACTAAAGTTATTAAAGCAGATAAAATGTTCATGGGTATTGAGGACTAAGTTGAATTTAAAAACCTTGAGTTCATGTTTCACAAGTCTGTTTCCTTTTTCATCTTCCATAGTCTACAGTACAGAAATGAAACAGATACAACTAGACCCCGCCCTGGCGGTTCCTGTGAAAATGACGAGAAGAAACCCTAATGGGAGAGAAATGACTTCCATAATGAACTTCTTAGGAAACAAAGAAAAATTGGAATGGAGCCCTTACAAGAGAGGCCAAGGGACAGAGCCATCAATAATTTCAATGGAGAGGAGTTCTGAGAATAATTGGCAATAAAATGACATTTAAACTTATGGTCTGATGGTTATTTGCAAAACATATAACCTAAGAGACGATACATTTAATGATGATAACAAGGACCAAGTAGAACGAAATGCTCATGTTCCCATGTTTTCATAGTAGTCTATACTTCCTTCTACTGGAGGACTTGTGACATTGTATGAAAAATTATTTTTTTACCTTTCTTCTCGATGTCAACAGGAGACAATGAAAAGTTGAGAAAATAACTTAATCTTATGATTTCTGAAGCAAGGAAAGATTTCTAGTAAATAATAGATACTCAATATGTCGAAGCAAGGAAAGATTTCTAGTAAATAGATATTCAATATGTCCTTGAACTGTTGAGTTGAATTAGTGAATTACCTCCTCTTAAGTTGAACCCAATGTTGTGGGTGTGTATATTTGCGTATGAAATGGGTAGATTTTAATAACATGTAATATTGAAAAAGGTAAATTGATTTTCTGTAATTTTGCTCCATTCTATTTACTATTTGAGGTAGTCAACACATGCATTTTGGAGCTAGACAAAATGTATTTTCAACTATTAGGATTTTAATGAAAATTTCTGACAACTCTTGATATCTTCTGTATGTAAACTTGGACAATCATTGCATTAAAGCTTCATCTCTTTTAATATCTTCCTGTTTTCTAGATGGGAATGTTTTTTCTAATGATAAGTTTTATATTTCATTCTCTGAGTCCCTAAAGTTTCCCAATGAGAAAAGAAATGCCTTATTCTTCTTAGCTCTCACGCATTCATTGAAAAAAGAATGTCTTCTCCCTTGATTTTAACATTTTACAGCACTATCACTAGCACTCTTATGATATTTCCAGTATGAACTTATTATTTTTAATGGAATCATTAAAAGATCAACTATGACTGTGGCATATTTTTCTTTAAATATAGAAATTATTCTCTATTACCCCTATGGGAAATATCCTAAGAGTGTCAAACAGAAGAGAAAAATATGCCAGAGAAAAGTCAGTATGTAGGAAGGTTGGCGAGTCTGTAGTGTAGTTAGGTGATAATACTCAGCTTTTTCCAAATGTCAAAAATGATGGTCTGCGTAATCATAACTGACAAAATATTGCATAGTGGGTAACATGGATCCAGAACTGAAATGTTGCATTAATTTTCATAGTGTGTACAGATCCATTAATGGTTTATAAAAGTTTAATTTCCATTCAAGCTGAACCTTGAATGTAGGTATTTTTTGTTTCTATTGAAGTTCTAGTGGATTTCTTGTGATATTCTTTCCCAGATATCAAAACAAAACGTCGAGAAGTGAAAATGTGGGCTAATCCTACAACTGTGTTGGAATCATTGCCATAAACAGTACATCTCTTTTCTTTCCTTGAACGCTACTTCTTTGGCACCACCCATCACACACATAGACAAGCATCCTCTCAGTCACCCACACACTCTTTCCTATTTATCTTTTCCCATGATTTAGAGAAGTAAAACCAATGACACTATATAAAAGAGTATTTGTGAGTCTTTTTACACAGGTAGAGCTCCCATGAAGCTCCAGTAATAATGCAGTTCACATGACTTTCTGCATTCTGCCCGCATATCGTAGATCTCTTCCTGCCCATCGCTACCATTTCTGGTGCTATGGGAAGGACCTCACGCATTCAGAGATGGCACTCTTATCGTGGTGTTACCTTTCTTCTGATTGTCTGTGTCAGCTGGGGGGGTGCATCAAGTTCGATCATGGAGAGGAGACTTCAGCAATAGACTCTCCAAATGGAAAGAGAGAATCCGGTGAAGGGGAAGTGGATTCATTTCTGATTACTTACAAATTATAGCTCTTGAATTCAATTAAGGAAGAGACCAGCATTTTCCAAAGCAGCAGCAGAGACTACAATTTCAGAAGACTACTAAGTGACACTTTATTTCATTGTACAATATTTTCTGAAATGGATAAAACGCTCATTTCAGATTGCATAAATTCAAGGCAATACATTCACATTTTCTCCTTTTCCATATCTCCAATTGCAACAGGTACAGCTATAATATCACTTTCTCTCTTTCACTACTATCATTTTTTTCCTCAACTAATACCACCTGCTGTACTCATAAAAGGCATAAAAACCACTCACCTACACATAGGTGCACTTTTCAAGATTAGTGTGTGCACAAATTTAATTTTCTTCCTTCATTATGTTATATTTTAAAAGCTAAATAACCAAGAAAATAGTAAATACTCATTAATCTTTGGAATCTTAAAATAATAACCTGAGGGCATATAATCGAGTTATGGTTAAAAGATATTAGATGAGAATAATTTTGAATACTTATGTCTTGCTATGCTAAGAACTTTCAGCAAATACAGGAGGATTTTATGAAGGATTAGATCAAGCCAATACGTTCATTTGCAGAGGAGCACAATAATGTATATCAGTTTTTCTTTCCAGAAAGAGGCAAGGGAGAATCCACTTTGTTCAAAAAGTGCCTTAATACTTCACATTATATACACTTACGTTTTTGTGTGACAATAATGCAATCATTATATTGGGCATAAAAGAAAATGCTATTACTTGTGACGCTGAATTGAGTCCTTTTGAAAGCAAGAAAAACATCTATATGTTGTACCCACATTGCAACCACAATTTATATGGACTCGAGCCTGACAATTTTAGTTTACTTCTTAAGTAGGATGTACAAAATTAGATTTAGCAGTATTTATAGTAAACTTTTCCGTATGTTTATTACTTTATTTTAGGAAATACAACAGTACTAGATAATTAGCTTCAAATTATTCAACAATCCTGGCTGGGGATTTAGCTCAGTGGTTTAAATGGTTGCCTTGCAAGCACAAGGGCCTGAGTTCAATCCCCAGCACCAAAAAAAAAAAAAAAAAAAAAAAAAAAAAAAAAAAAAAAAAAAAAAAAAAAAAAAAAAAAAAAAAAAAAAAAAAAAAAAAAAAAAAAAAAAAAAAAAAAAAAAAAAAAAAAAAAAAAAAAAAAAAAAATTATTCAACAATCCAATACTGTTCTAAACTTGATACATAATAGATCTCACTCAGCAAGGATTACTGCACAGCTCCATCATTATTTCTGACATTCAGCAGTCAACATCCAACTTCATTGCTGAAGATGATTTTCATAGCAGCTAAACACTGAAAATAACAATTGTGGTATCAGAACATTCATGAATAACACATGAAGCCAGAATTTACATTTTTCATTAGTGAAGTTGACTGTTTTCGTCCAAAGAAGGCGTTGTTTATTTGGGTAAACAATAAAAAGCCAGAGCTTTTCTATGATTCTTGTATAATAGGAAATTTTCAAGAATTAACATTTTTACTAATGGATCTGAAAACTTCAGAACCAGACTACTGCTTGACAGCATGTTTCCTTTTCTAAAAATAATGGTGAAAAACGGAAAGAACTAAAGAAAAATTCCTGTCAGTCAATATGTTGTATAGGTTTGTTTGTTCGCATGGACGCCACAAATACCCTGTTGAGAAATGCCTGCTGTCTCCTCCCTTGTTCTTCTTAACATGGTCAATCACCAAAAAATACAAAATAGTATTTTATGGTTCTTGCTAGCTCTGTGGGTAATTGGAGGAACTCATGAATATTTATAATTACAATGACGAATAACAACAACAAAAAAGCCACACTGCTTCAATGTTAATCAGAAATTTCACAATACTTTCTCTGGCATTTACTTGTCTGTGTACATTCCTCCCATTGAAATATTCCCAAATCTCTCCTTACTCCACCAAAACAATCTGTCATTCTAGTCTGTTTACTCTTTAGTCTGTCCTTTTGATGTTTTGCAATAAAAATTTGTTTCCTATTCTAAAGACCACTCCACAAATAAAAATAGTTAAATGCTAATCACACGAGGTCATTGTGGCAATAGACTGAAGAAACTCACCTTTCTACAGCAGTAGCCCTTCATCTCTACAGCACCCACTGACACTCATCACTTCTTTACTTGGAAGCAGCGAATGCTCCTCCCCTCCTGCAATATGGGATTTTATCTCTCCAGGCTGTCATGTAAGGCTTCTCTCCACTTGTCCTCAGCCTACCTCTTGTGTATTGATATTTTCTTCCAGTATAATGGTTAATAATTACTGAAAACTTATTCTGTACCAGACATTTTTCTAGGAATTTTGGACATATTAGTTTATTTATTCTCACAATACATTCAGGAGGGTTTCACAACCTCAATACTATTGACATTTTGGGTTAGTTGTTGCAGTGTGGTGCCCCGTGCATTTTAGGTAAGGTATTCGGCAACGTCTGCATGCTAAACTCCAGTGACGCCTCTCTCCTATTTGTGACAACCCACAAAATGTCTCCAGGCCTTGCTAAATGTGTCCTGGAAAACAACATCATCCCCAGCTGAGAATCACTGATCTAAAATGGTAAGTATCCACATTCCTATTTTATATTTTGTAGGTTAGTAAATTGACAGACAGAGATGTTAATAATTTGCTTATAAACACCATGCAAACAGAATTAGGCCTTGATCATGCTGTGGTTCTTCATTCGACTCTTATCAATTACTGTACTCTGATATTTCTAAATGTGCCAGGGGTTGGTAAGTCCTCATAGTTCAGGGTTTCTTGAAAAATGAGTTGAAAGCGATTTAAGTTCTTAATTTGTCATGGTAAGGAGTTAACTGTACACATTTCTTGGCTTATCAGGGTTAAACTAGATCTCATCACCTGTATTAGTGAAAAAGGGAGGGGGGAGAAAAAGCTCAGAAATGCTAAAATAAAATAAAATACAATGTGCAACTCCACTTGAACCCTAAATTAATTAGATACATATTAACCTCCCAATAAAGTACAAGAAGCAAAATTACTGCTCAGTGAATATTATTTTCTCTGAAGTCATGACCATCACTCTCCTCGCTACTAAAGTTTATTTCTAGCTAATTTTTGCACCTGTTCTTTCAGGAACTTCCCAAAATGTATCTCCACTATGGTCTCAGTAATATTGTAGGGGGACAAAGTTAAGTCTAGGTGTCAAAACTTCTAGGTTTTAAATCTAGCTTTCCTCTTTATTAATTGCATGACTATGCCTAAATAATTTAAGTTACCTGAATTCACAGTATTTCTGCTTTACTACCTGAAGAGTGAAAATGAAAATCATATGTTCATCACAGGATTGTTGTTGAGAAAAATGATTTGTTATAATTCATAATAAAGCACATATTGGTGTTTGTTAAATTACATATAAATTTAACTACAATGTTGTATTCTAAGATAGTTTAAGAATATCACAACTTATATTTGTTATTATGAGTTAAATATAAAAAAATACAAAAATACATGTAAACACAAAATATACATATAAATAAAAATGAATACATTGTAGCTATGCAGTTAGGTTACCTTTGAAGAATGCTGTCACCCAAAACTTGCATGTCATTATGTTACTATTTTCCTTCCCTAACTGATGTTATTCAATTTCAGAAATCTGTTGAGGCCTTTCAGTCTCTGCTCTCCCAGAGGGCCTCCTCTATAGGAGCCTCATTTCGTTTTTCTCCTAATTGTAAGTAATTTATGGGCATGGTCAGGTCTTAGCTATGTTTATGTACCTTTTGCCCAGAATAGCAAGTCACACAAGTTTAAAAAGGGTCAATGAATTAATGTTATTTGAAGCCTTAATTTGCTTGTATAGATCATTGGAAATATTCCTATTGCCAAAATGCACACAGCACATAGAAAGGCAAGCTTTCCACAGTAAGTACATTATACGCATGTGAGTTTTCTGGGGTGTTGGCATAACACGAGTCCTTGGGATTCTCTGAAAACATTTCCGAATCACTGCCATATATATATATATATTTTTTTTTTCTGGTGCTGGGGATTGAACTCAGGGCCTTGTGCTTACAAACAAGCACTCTAACTGCTGAGTTAAATCCCCAGCCCAATATATATATATATTTAAATTGGGTAAAATCTGAAGTTAACATTATCCACATGAGTACATCATTAAGTGAATAAACGAAAGCAATGTGAAATGAATCTTTACCGACTTAAACCCCAGAAGTCACACACAAGACTAGTGTCCTGGGAGCCTCTCCATAATTCAAAAAAAAAAAAAAAAAAAAGAAAAAGAAAAAAGATTTTATTTGGTAGGATTATGCAAATTAAAAATGGAAAATACTCTCAGTAGTATTTGTCTGAACTCAATGTTTTAACATTGTGAGAATATGTAAAAGATATTGGGAAGTCAGAAAAATCAGGCTAGAAACAAATTATTCACAACAATCTTGAAAAGACAGATGGTTCAGATGGTTCATAGAGATAGAATCAATAGTCACATCTTTTGCTTGCTTCACCATAAACTTCAGTGGTTGGACATTAAACTCTAAATGAACTCTTTTTGAACTTTCTTAATAAAATGTCAAATAAATTCTCAGTTTGTCTCTTTAATCTTGAGCAATTTTTCCAGTGTTCACAAATGTAAACTGCTTGGTAAATGCATTGCCCCTTCTAAAAGAAAAGAAAATGTCATTTAGAGCTCTCATATTTTATAAGGACATATTGTCATTTCACATTCTTTAAAATAAGTAGCATAGGTATTTATTATCAAGAATGTGAAAAATTTACAAATTGTATTTATTGCCATCAAATTTTAAAAAGAAAATGACAATCTTTGATTAGTATAAATCCCTATGGCTAAAACTGGATGATGTGTTCAATATTCAATTTTGTCATTTTAATATTAATTATTGTCACATTTTTGTATAAGAAAAATAAACATAAGTTAGCAATGCATTCACTTTTCTCTCGTCTCTCTTTTTAATTAAAAATTCTTAACCCAATACTTGGAGGGGGAAAAAAACGATTAAATAATTAACTTTTTCTTCCTTTGGAGATCCCTGTGCATTTTAATTTACTTGTTGATTATGTAGCCAGGAAAAGTCTTTCATGTTAAATTTGATTAAGCAAAGCAGAAATTTCCTTAAAGTGAATAGGTAGCTGAAACGGGTGTCTTGTATTTTTGTCTAATTGTGTTAATGAACTACCCTGATGAGACTTCTTTAGTATAAAGGGTCCTTGACCTTTTTATTGATTGTAAAACAGAATGCTTCTAACATCTACAGGGTTTTACTCTGCTTTTACATTTTTTAAACCAGACACTTAAACCACGTACATACTTTAGAAAATAATGGAATGAGTAAAATATGTAGGCGTTTGTCAGCTCATCTGTGAAACCACTTTTCCTTTCCACTGCACAACTCTCGTCTTGACGGTGTTAGTGTTTTTATTTTTTTTTAATTATTCTTTTTATAGCCCAGACTAAGACTAACATTGTGGGCTATACATGACAAGTAAAAATTATTTAACCCATAATACTGCATGTAATAGCTAGAATGTATGTGACAGAAACAGAAAGAAGTACCTGCTGATGAATCATAATACTTTCTAACGTGAGATAAGCTTATAAATGTTGCGGTGTTCAAAACAAAATAAACAACAACAACAACAAAACGCTGGTAGTTTGCTGTGAAAATATGGGTTCCTGTCATGTGGAAAGTGTATCGCCAATCAAGGCAACGCATAACCTTCCTGCATCACCCCAACGTCTAACCTGCTACGTGTACTTTACTAGTACACTGAAAGTATCTTACAGTTACTCAAAATCTGAATTCATTCACTTGAGCCAAACACACTCTAGGACTTTCCGTAGCTAGCTATGTTCATGTGTGGTTTAAAAAATAAGTTCTCTCTACTGATAGAACGGTGGACCTTCCAGATGAATAGAAAGCCCCCATGATATCTTGACAAGAGTTCCTATCATTCCATCCCAATTACTTTGGGAAGATTTGCTCTACCGTAAGTTATGGTACATGTGAGAGACAGTTTTGCATTATTTTAGGTAAGATCAATTAGCACGGACATGAGAACGTTACTAAACTTTCATTAAAATACAGAACAGAAGACAAAAATATTTTGATGCAATTCTGATGTTTAAAAATACACTGTACACAATGCAATCACACGTTTGTACGCCCTAAATAAATTTGTAGATATACCTATTAGAAAGCACCCCCAAATGGAGAGGAGAAATCTCTAACTAATGAGATTACAAAGTGCTTTTATATCTATGTGTATGATGGTCTAAGTATTCTGAAATTTCTACAATTTACCATTGTTCTATTAATTCAAATATATATTTAAATTCAAAATCATCACTCCTTGTTAAAATAATCATGAAATGTACATTAGAATTTTAAAAACAATTTGATATTTATATTTAGCACTCAATAAATTACTTTTATAAATCTTAACAATCTACTTTTTGATCTTTCTTTTATCTACAAATATTGAGCACTAATCAGTAAGAAATTTTTAAACTGAGTAATCCTATGTCTATTCATATTCTACAATTTTTCAGACTCTCTAAGTGTTAAACATCAATCGTATGGTATTAACATGGATAAAAAGTAGTTGGGAGAGAAAATTATTAACTGTTTCTAAAAAAGCATAAATTTTCTTTTTCTTTTTAATTTTTACCAAGAACATGTATTGGTACATTGTATACATAAAGATCATAATCAACATGGTTATTTTGTACCTGTACATGATACATCTTGGTTTTCCCCCCTCTTCCCCCCTTCCCCTCATATTTACATTCTTCTCAGTGATTAAAGTTTACCTTCCATGCTAGATATAAACCTTCATTTAAGAGGTTACATTCAACATCATTTAGTTTTTCTAATGTAAATATTGTTACTATAGGATAATTATGTTTGTGTACATATTGTTTCTTATGATTATAATTTTATAATCACTATGCTACTAAAATGACCTTGAAATGTAGTTTTTATACTTCATTTCATATTCACATTTTACCTAAAATTTTATTACCTTGGTTAACATTGCTGCAAGAAATTGTGCATGCATTCTTCTTCCGTTACTTAAGGCTTTACGATTTATTCTTTATTCTTACAATATCTCGATCACCAAAAAAATTTTTTTGTGTGTGTGTGGTTCTGGTGATTGAGCCCAGGGTTTCATCTTTACTAGGCAAGAGACATACCACTAAGCTATATGGCCAGCCCTCAAAGGATTCTTATTTTTTGTGGCATATTACCATCCATTACTTCTGTTTAATTTACACTGGAATTGTGTTTACGGCCTATGACACATCTATCATCTAGAATATTTTCAGAGCATAGTTGGTTCTTTTACTTATTAGATTCCATGGCTTTCTTCACTTTGTGTTGTATACAGCTCTTTTGGAACTAGTCTTTTAAAAATTATGTAAGTAAAAGGTACATGGAAGGCATTTACTTTGATTCTTTCTCTAAAAATGATAATGTACTTTCTAAACACAGAAGATAATATACACAATCCATTCTCAAGTGCTATTTTTCTTTAGTAGAGCCCATTGACTTTATTTTTGATATTAATTGATTAAACACTTCTCATCTCCAGGTCTGAACAATATTTCCCCTTAATAACTACATATATTTCCCACTTTCAAACTTCTTAATTTTAGAAAGAACGCAACTCTTCAATATAGCTTGAATGGACTCACTGAAATTAAAAAAAAAATGCCTTAATGCCATTTATCACCTTTCGTCTGAAACCAAAAACTTTAAATATATTGTCTAGTCATGGTTTAACTTAATATGATATAAATATTAGGATACAGAATAGTAACATTAATAGTCTCTGGTAGTCCAGTGACTGCTAAGGCTAAAGCAATAATCTACCTAAATAAAATTTCTAGAAATATAGTACATAAGGAATAATAAAAAAAAATTCCACAAAGATAAAGTTTAAAAAAATCTATGTCCTTCAAAAATTTTAAATACGTAAGTCCATTAGAAATGTTAAATATTATTTCCAAGATCACAAAGTCAGCCATCATTTAAATCAAGATATGAGTCCAGGGTGGTCCTAACCTCAAAATCTGTTTATTTTTCAGTACTTAAAAACTTTCCGTTAAATTAAACAGTATCTTAAAATGACCCCTTTCCAAGAAGCTAAAATGTGTATCTGACTTCTAATACATCATTTTTAAAGTGTCCTATTTACAATTTGTCTGAGCATTTAAAAATCATCTGTTACTCATTAATTTTAATAAATTGGAATGCTCTGTGTCTAGATGTCTTTTAATTTGTAGGGAAATTGTATTCCTCAGTGATCTATATTGGTCAAGATTTAGTACTACTTAAAAATATAATTATTTGTATACTACATATTCTATGAATATTCTATGAACTCCATACTTTCATCTAACCAGGTGTGCAGAATCTATTACTACTAGACGTTACTATATGTAACTTGTTGCTTCATTTCTTAAATGTTAACAGCAATTACAATTTTGGTGAACTATAAAGAAGTAAGATTTTATGCAACATTTTAAATATCACATACAAGTTCAGGAATTCTTATCATAATTCAACATAGAAACAAATATTGTACTCAAGATAACGATCAGAGGAAAGGAAAGGATATGAGAATCCAAAAATGCCCAAAAAAATGACTAAAAAGAAATTCATTTGCTTTTGAGAGAAAGGAAATCACTGAATCAAAAAAACTCATATTTTCCACACAGGAAATTTTATGTGAATAATATATTTGCTAAGCTGTTTACCCAGATAAATTTAAAGAGATATTTGGGAGCTGCAGGCTCCATTTTGGCCAGGTTTGCCAAAACCTTCATAAGCACATTGTAAAATTAAATAACAATGCACAGAAAGGCATTTATCTCACTGCCTGGATCATATTAAGCAGTCAATAAATGTTAACTCTTACGACTTTTTTATTGTCATCATTATTCTAGAAGCCCAGGATGAACAATTTGGAAGTGTATTCATTAATGAATTAATGAAACAAATATAGCAATGTTTATAGCCTCAAAAATTTTATTGAATCTGCATGGCATTTGTCTTGAAAATTCAGTTGAGAATATTCACTAGGGACTGGGATTATTTGATTTGGCTGCAGTATGCTGAGATAATTAGTTGGATAATGGACTAATTTTCCTATCCTTTTATACTAGCCAGCAGCTAGGAGTAAATGTGTAATAGTGAAATCAGTGGACATCTTTTCTAGGATACTGCTAGTTTTAAGAGAAGTCAGATAAGTTATATACTTTTTCGTAAAAAAAATTAGAGACCTCATAATGTGTTTAATTACACAGAAGGAAAATAGAAATCCTGTAAATCTGGCTGTGCATTATAATTATTACTTTCCTATAATGAATGTCTTGGAATATTAAGAATACATTGAATTTACCAGTGCGTGAAAGTCACAAGCTTCAAACTGTGCATATCTTGAAAATGCAAGGACATGGCGAAAAACTTGTCATTTTTGGTGATGAATTTTGAATGTATTGCTGATGAGAACAGTGTGGTAGCATGGTCATTTTGACCACATAGTTATTTTTCTCAACTAAAATTATGCAATTGCCATTAAAGCTTATAAATTAGCCTCTCATGAAATTAATTTGGTTACATCAGTTCCCCAGGACCTTGTTACTGCTGCTGAATTGAAAAATGTCACTTTCCTGTAACTGGGAAGCTGAGATATAGATTCAGACTGAGTCACCTGGTTATAGCTCACTCTGCACCTCCCACTTGTGAAACAGTGGAGAATAATCCTCTTATTACCAGATGTATGTGACTCCCTTAAAAAAGAAGAGGGACTTGCCAATCACAGTGAAACTGGCGCTGAGTTGGAGCATCCTAGGTCAGCAGTGGTTTGGGAATGTTTTCGTTTTGCTGTTATTATGGAGAGAACCAGTTGGGCAATTGACCAGCTCCCTGCAGAAAAAGACGGCTTTGCTCCTGTGGAGAAAACCAGGGAGATGGAAGGGCCAGAAGCCAGGTAAATTGCCTGCAAAGTGGCTCCAGCATTCTGAGGCTGGTGTATAACATTCCTGGGGAAGAGAACAGGGTTTCTGGCCTGGTAAGCTGCTTAAATATTACCGAAACAGAAACCTGTTTCTGTTTCCTGGGTTTCCTAAGCCCATGTAGCTTTTACTGCCTTTTGTACATTATCCATTTGTCTTTGTTCTCCCCACATATTTTGTTCATTTTCTCTTAAAAATACAAACTATTCTCTGATGTGCTAAATGGAACAAACATAAGTAATATTTTTTTAAATACACTGATATGTTGAAGCTTAAAAGAGAGATTAGTGTAGCCCAACAGTCAAAAATGATTGTGAAAGAAGTATTCTATGTGTATAAACCTCAAGAAAGTTCACTCAAAGGTAGAGAGTTAGGAGTCTGTGACTATTAGTTTACCTAATGCTCCTCACAGAGGAATTATGGAAGAACTTTTGATTTTTTTTCCAGAGAGATTTTTGCAGTTGCTAGCCAGACTGTGTGCATCACAATGTAGCTACCTAGCGTGTGAGTTGCATGTATGCACGTGCGTGTATATGTACAACTTATATGTCTGTGATCTGTGTTTATACTAATAACTATCTGAAATTGTGACTATA
Source organism: Hystrix cristata (assembly GCA_004026905.1). NCBI lineage: Eukaryota > Metazoa > Chordata > Mammalia > Rodentia > Hystricidae > Hystrix > Hystrix cristata. The sequence goes on from PVJO010007511.1 coordinate 23,111, forward strand.
TCCTAATACGTGACCCTTTGGATACCAGCATGTTGGATTCAAATGTTAGCTTTAGTTGTTTGGCAACAGTTTCCATCAGTAAAATGAAAATATTAATAGTATATGTGAAATGCTAGGTAAGAATATTGAAGAATTTATTTCTTTGTACCCACCACAGTGTTCAGCACAAGGAGATGTACAAAACATATTAGCTGTTGCTATTTTAGTATTGTCTCTGAATCTATTTAGTTATCTAAATTTGACGCTTAATTACTGTTTATGAAATTTTCATTAATTCCAAGCTACCAAGATATTGTATAAATTAATGTCCTAAAGGCAAACATTTGCTATATTTTAAGTAAATATGTCACTATCAGTATTAGTAATTGCAGAAAAAGTAATTCAAACAAATTCTGTAGCTGACAACAACCACAAAATAAAGAAAAGGTGATGCACGTGGGCACACCAGCATACATAAAGTAACAGTGAAATAAGTGGTGAAGAATTGCGGTTCCAACCACTGAGAATAACTAACAAAATGTGAGCTCACATTTGAGGCAAATCCCTAGAAGTCTCTGCCCATGTAGAAGTATAAAGACAGAAAGAGGACAGAATTGTATTCTGGGGGGCTAGAAGAATAGGACGTTACACATAACGTTGACAAGGCAGGTGCAGGCTGATAAAATTCCATGGTTTAAAACAGGACTCAAAGGCAGTGTCATAGTATAGGTAAGTGAAGCAAACAATAGAGAAGCTTACTAATGGGGAAAAAATATTTCATTGATCTGAGTCGTTACAATTTAATTGCTTTTCTAGGAACTTCTAACACATCTAGAAGACCAAATTATTATCCTTACTAAAGAATATAACAGTATTCTACCCATAACATTATCTTTTAGTTCTCTCCAAATGTAGTCCAAAGACCAGACACGTAATAAGGCGTGATTGTGTTACTGAAAACTACAAGATGAATCCAACAGTTGGAACAAAACCACAAATGTGTCTAGAATTGGAGTTATCGAAGCTGAGTTAACATTCTGAACATCCTCAAGGAAATAAAATACATGCTTGGGATTTCAAAAGAGAAAAGTAGTAATTGAAGAATGTGATGGCTAAATTTCAAAATACATTATACACTTCTGAAGAAAGAATTCCTGGATTAGAATACAGATCAGAAGAAAATACCTAAAGTGTAGCACAGACACTCCTCAGTTAATGATCGAGTTCTGTTCCTGAGATGTCTTTAAATGAATTGTTTACTAAATGAGGAATTGTATGTAGTATGTACATTACAATATTTGGAACAAAGAAATGGGAGAAGGATACTACAACTTGATGACTTTGCTTGTATTTGCATAACTCTTACATGCAGTACCGTAATGTATAGCAGAACAGTCGTATACAAGACAATTAGCCAAAATTATAGTACTGTGTAAACAAGGTGTATGGCATAAAAAAGACTATGAGCCTCTATAAACAAAATGTACAGACTGTGTGAACAAAATATGGGTCATAAGTCCGAAGAGCGTGCCTTGGTTGTCTGATCAGTCTTTAAACAGGTGGGATATTAAATAAGGCCTATCTGTATGGAGAGAAAAATACATGAAAAAATCTGAGAGAATAAAAACCCTACAAGATAGAAGAAGTTCTGACATACTTGAATTTGAACTCTTAGAAAGAAAGGAGAAGGCGTTTAAGGTAAAAGCAGTATTTGAAGAGGCAATGTATATTCCAAAATCAAGATAGCAAAAATCATATTTGGGAAATACTTTGTACAGATCAGAAGAATATAATGCAGCTGGCCTTTTGTATCCTCAGGTTCAGCATCTGTCTACTCAACCACCAGCAGATTGCAAATGTCTGAAATAAAATTGCATCTGCATTGAACATATGCAAGATATTTTTCTTGTCATTATTCCTTAAACAATATGGTATAACAACTATTTACATAGTATTACATTTATTAGGTAGTATAAATGTTTTAGAGAATATTTGAAGTATAGATGATTTGCACATTTGAGCCAAATGCTGTATCATCTTAAATAGGAGATTGGAACACCCATGGATTTTAGGCTCCGTGGGTGTCTTGGAACAAATACTGCACTTATATGGAGGGACAATGTGACATAAGCAAAGGACAAGAACAAAAAACTCACTACTAAATACATAATGCACAATAGAATTCTAAAAATGATGAAAACATCTTTCATCCTGAAATTCAGTACAAACAACACAATACAAAATTCAGTCGATATGATTTTTACATGCATGTAAAATGAATAAATGCATTTCAAAGAAATAGAAATAAAAAATTTATCACCAGAGACATTCTTAATTATAAAGATAGAAAAATTGAAAGTAAAAGGGCAGGGAAAATACATTATTCCAAAACTAAACATAAAACAACCTGGTGTAGACAAGTACATACACTAATATCAAACAAATTAGAACTTAAAGCAACATCCCAAACCAGAGTCCATAACACAGCTAAGTCCCAGCACTAAAGGTATATATGTAATGAATTATCTTCTAATTTGAGGATGCTTTTGTTACACGTTCATTTTATCCCCAAAAATTAATAAAGCCATCAAGGTAATATTGTCTAGAAATCTTGTGGGATGCATCTTAAGATATAGTTAAACTCTTATTAGTTTACTGCATATATTAGAACAAAAATAGTTAAAAATTTTAAAATCTAAAGTGACTTCTCAGGAAATAAGTAAATGCAACAACTTGTAAACTATAAAAAGAAAGAAAATTATAAAGTTAAAGAGAGATTAATAAATAATAGACAAGTAAATATGAAGGTAAAGTGGTTCATTGGAAAGTTCACGTAAATAATAAATCTTTATATTATTAAGAATGAAGACAGGAATTATAAATAGCAGAAATAAGGGTAAAATGAGTACAGATCATACACTAAAGACAACAAAATCCTATCATAGACAACAAAAAGTTTAAAAGTTTATTAAATAGAGAAATTACTACTAACAAATTAAATGTCATGTAATAACCCTATAATCATTAAAGTGATGAAATTGATATTGAAAAACTGTCAGCAGTGGTGAACTGCAAATTTAGATAATTTACCTTGTAAACTTTTCAGAAAAATAGGTCAGGTTGGAACAAAAGCAATGTTATAAAACTAACAAAAAGAATAGAAAGAGGAAAAATTCTCCAAAGTTTTGTTTTAAGCTAGCATAATCTTGATGCAGAGTCCAGGAAAAAGGATACCAATAAATTAAATATAAATAAACACTAAGAACTAAATACCACACTGCACTCAAAGAACTTTGAAAGAGTATATTTTAAGTAAGAGTAAATGAGGTAAAACACACTGGTCAGCATTATTCAAATTCCTGGTGAAAGGCGCAGTAACTGTTCTGGTAGCTCACTGACACAACCAGCATACTAACAAATAGGCCAGAGATGACCCTGGGTCTAGACACACCCTCTGAGTAGAGTGTACATCGCTGGTACAGACACAAAATGCTCTCTCGGCATGAGCAAAAGCCTTGTACCATGGCGGTAGGATGTGCTGGGGTGGTGTCAGAGATTCTTTGGAATGTTTATTGTTGGCATGTTCACAATGCATAGTAATTACATTTATCTTGGAGAACTCTCCATATACCTTACATATAAAATATGGAGTATCCTCCCCCAAATCCCCATGCCTTTCCCTCTTTATGCTTCCTCTCCCCATCTCCATAGGCTATAACACTGTTTCCGACCACCTCTCTTTTCTTTTACTCTTTATTTATATTTAAGGGTTTCTCATATTAGAGAAAACATGTGTTATTTAATCGTCTGTATCTGATTAATTTTATTTAGTATTATGATTTCAAGATCCATTCATTTTTCTACAAATGACTCAAATTTATCCTGCTTTAGGACTGAGGATTGTGTGTATACATACCCCATTTTCTTTTTACTCATATGTTCATGAGTGTAGAGACCACATCCACGATGGAGCAGTAAATTATCCTACTATACACGAGGGTTTCAGAATTTCAAACCACAGCATTCAGGGTGGGAAGCACCTGCATAGGGTCAGAAAAGAAGGTCATCACCTTGTGAAATGCTAAGGTTGGTTGTCTTCAACGTTGGGTCAGAGTTGATTTAACATAGCTTTGTAGCAGGCCAAGTACTATTGATAAAAATTCACGGTCCATTCACAATAATTTTATAGTAATTTAATAATAATAAATGGCACTATTCTAATAATACTACCATTTTTTACTACAACAACAACAACGAAAAAGAAAACTGTGGCAAACGACTTGCTTATTAGTAAAATGCTGAAAATTACCATTGCGAGATTTTGTTGTAAAGCATGTATACTTGTAGTTTTTGGACACCTGTTTGTAATCAGTGTTAAGAATCCTTGGAATATTTGTTTCTGGAATGAGTGCCAAAAGAATTGTATGTCCATGTAAATCTGAATAGACCAAGATATGTTAACTCTTTACAAATCTGCCACTGGAGACTATGCTTTAAAGAAATGTGTCTGGTTGTCAAGCTGACCAGGAATGGATTGTGGTGGCCTGATATGGTCAATTTGAGCAGGAACACCCAGCTGGGCTGAGGTGATGTGGTTCTGGGTGTAGAGGATCCACCCGAAGGATACTGACAACACAGTGTAAAGAACAGGAGCAGAAGACGGGGGCCAGCTGTTTCCCAGGAGAAGCTCTGTTGTGGCTGGTTTCTCTGAATGAACTTGGCTGTTCTGGTCTCAGGAGGAGCTCCAAGCCTTGCTGTCCTCGGGGAGGTCTGCTGTTCACTCTGGGGAGCTCTGGTCTTCATCTGTGCTGCAAGCATCATATCCTGGTTCCAATATACCTTTCTTCAGCCTAAGCAGACATGGAGGTACATGGGACCCTGCCATGGGCACCCATCCCTGATTGATTCTTTTGGGTCTCCAGTGCATAGAAAGATGTTCAGCACTCATCCCACATTTGGCTTTTGTCAGTGTTGCAACTTGGACTTGTCCTGTATTAAATCTGCTCTCTTGCAAACCACTGACTCCAGAAAATTAACTAATACACTAACTAGTCAGTGTAATAAGACAAGAAAACTGTGTATAATCTATTAGGATGAAAAAGGAACAGCAGTCTCCTTATTAGCACGAACTCAAAATAGAATTACTAACGCTAATGAAAAGATTTTAGCCAATTTTCTAGATACAATTTCAATAGTATACATAAATTAATTTTATATGACAGACGATGATTGTAAAAGTACATAAAATGAGATTTTTATAGAATAAAATTAATTAACATTTAACAGTATATGAAACAAAGAATATAAAACACTAAAGCACTTGGATAAAATTTTATTAAAACAGATTGAAGACACACATAAAACAAAATATAATTGTTCACAAACTGGAAGAGTGGTGATGATGATGATATTTTGAGACAGAGTCTTGCTGGGTAGTGTAGAATGGCCCTGAACACACGGTGTGGCACAGTCTCGCCTTGAATTCAGGGCAGACTTCCTGCTTCAGCCTTACGAGTGCTGGGATTTCAAAGACGAACCACCATGCCCTGCATGCTCTTTCACATTTGTACTTTGGGTTTCTCATACAAGAGAAACCATGTGATGTTTAAGGTTATGTGTCTGATTTATTTCACTTAATATTATATTGGCAAGGTGTATCTATTTTCCTACAAACCACTCAAATTTGTCTGCCTTTATGGTAGAGTAGTACTCCACTGTGTGTAAATACCACATTTTCTTTATCCATTCATCTGTCGATAGATATATAGGTCACTGCTAAGATTTAGCTGTTATGAATTGTACTGCTAGTAACATGAGTATACACGTTCTGCTGTAGTATGGCAAGATGTCTTGAACTCTTTCAGGAAGATATCTAGAAGGGAAGTAGCTGTGTCAAGCAGATACCTTCAAGGTGAATAGCTGGGTCAAACAGAATTTGCAGTTTTACTTTTTTGAGGACTCACCATACTGATTTCCACAGTGGTTGTTCTACTTTATATTTCCATCAAGAATTTTGAAGGATTCCTTCTCCCCTAAAGCCTTGCCAGCGTTTGTTATTATTTGATTTCTTGATCAGAGCTATTCTTTCTGGATTAAGATGAGATCTGAGAGTTCTTTTAATTCCATTTCTCTAATGGCCTGAGCTGGTGAATATTTTCTCATGTATTTATTGGTCATTTGTACGTCTACTGAGAAGTGTCTATTCATTTCAGTTGCCTGTTTTTTGATTAGATCTTTTATTTTGAAGGGTCCGATTTTTTTGGGTTCTTTATTCTATATATTAGTCCTCTGAGAAGTAACTGGCAATTTTTTTTCCCATTTTATAGGTTGTCTCTACAGTCTGTTTGTTGTTTCCTTTGCTGTGAAGAACCTTTTAATTTGATATAATCCCACTTGTCCTTGGTTTTGTCTATGCAACTGGATTTCTGTTCAGAGAGTCTTTGCATAGCTTGTGTCAATAGTTTTACCTATTTTATCTTCCAACAGATAGAGTATTTCTGTTTTAATATTTAGATCTTTGATTCATTTTGGTTTTGGTTTAACAGACAGTGACAGATGTGAGTCTAGAGTCAGTCTTCCACATGTGTATATCCAGTTTGCCCAGTCCCATTTGTAGAACGATCTTTTTTCCTAGGTGTGATTCTTGCTCTTCGTCAATGATTAGCTAGCTCAACATGACTGGGGCTGCTTCCACATTTACTGTTCAGTTCCATTGATCCACATGTCTGTTTATTTGCTTGTACCATGCTGCTTTCAGCACTTTAGATTTGTCACATAATTTCAGATCAGGGTTGTGCTACCTCTTGCTTTCCTCTTGTTGCCCACGATTGTTTTTGCTATTCTGGGTCTCTTCTGGTTCAATACACATTTTAGGATTGCTTTCTGTACTTCTGTAAGGAATGTTGTTTTCTGATTGAGATTATATTAAACCTGTGTATTTGTCTTGCAAGTACAGATTGTCCATTTTAACAGTATTGGTTCTGCCTATCCTGGTATGGAGAATCTCTTTCTATTTTCTTTTCTGTTTTGTTTTGTCTGTGTGTGTGTGTGTGTGTGTGTGTGTGTGTGTGTGTGTGTGTGCATGCGCGTGTGCCTGGGATAGAGCTCAGGGCCTTGTGCTTGCTAGGCAGGCACTTTAACCACTGAGCTAAATCATCAGCCCATCTTTCTATTTTCTGATATCCTCTTCAAACTACTTTTCTCAGACTACTATAGTTTCCATTATTGAGCTATTATAATTCACTTCCTTCGTAGGTAAATTATTTTATTTTTCATGAAGCTATTTGGAATGGTATTGTTTTGCTAATTTATTTCTCAGTGGGTTCAGTATCGGTGTACATGAACACTATTGAGTTTTACGAACTGATTTGTTATCCTATTCCCTTGCTCAGTTTGTTCATTAGTTCTAAGAGTATTCTGGTGGAATTTTTTGAGTCTTCTGCATAGAATATCATATCATCCTCAAGCAAGGATAATTTAACTTTTTCTTTTCCTACACATGTTCCTTTTATTTCTATCTCTTTCCTCAATATTCTGGATAAATTTTGAGTACTATAGTGAACAGGAATGGTGATTGTGGACATCTGTGTCTTGTTCCCAAGTTTAGAGGAAAAAAACTTCCCGTTTTTTCCCCCATTTAAAATGCTGTTGAGTGGGGGGTTGTCATAAATGGATTTCATCAGATTGAGATGAGGTTCTTCCATACATATTTTCTTCAGGATTTTCATCATAAATGGATGTTAGATTTTGTCAAAGGCTTTTTCTGCGTCTATTGAGATGGTCATGTGACTTTTATCCTTGCTATCATTTATCTATTTGTATACATTGAACCATCCTAGCACCCCTGAAATTCAGCCTACTTAGTCATTATGTTTGATCTTTTTGGTGATTCATTGCTTTCTGTTTTCAAGCATCATGTTGAAGATCTTTGCACCTATGTTCTTCACTGAGATTTGCCTGTAGTTTTCTTTCATTTGAGTCCTTGTGTGGTTTTGACATCAAAACCACACAATCATTAATGCTAGCTTACAGGAATGAGTTTAGCAATACTACTTCTTTTTCAATTTCATTAATGATTTGAGGACTGTTGTAGTTCAGTCTTCCTTAAAATTTTGGTAAAATTTATTGTTGAATACATCAGGTCCTTGGCTTTTCTTTGTTGGCAGGATTTGTTACTCTCTCAACTCCATTGCCTGTTGGTGAACTATTCAGGGTTTTCAGATCTTCTTGGTTCAGTTTTTGGTAATTCTTATATATCTATGAATATATCAGTTTGTTTTAGATTCTCCAGTTTATTAGAATGGATTTTTTTTTAAAATATGGAACACTTCACGAATTTGCGTGTCATCCTTGCACAGGGGCCATGCTAATCTTCTCTGTATTGTTCCAATTTTAGTATATGTGCTGCCGAAGTGAGCACTGGATGTTTTTGAAGTAGTTATCAACAACCTGGGTTTCAGCAGTGTCCATTTTGATTTTGCCTATTTTATATCTAATTGTATTGACATGAGTCTTTTTTTTCTTTTTTTTTTTTAATAAGACTGGCTAAGGATTTGCCTATTTTGTTTATTTATGAAGAACCAGCTCTTTTATTCAATTGTTTTTTAATGTTTTAGTTTCAATTTCACTAATCTCTGCTCTGAGCTTTATAAATTAGACACTTGTACTCCCTAAAGATTTGAATTGTTCTTGTTTTTCTATGATCTTATGTGTGTATTCCTGCTATAAATTCCCTGAATATGACTGCTTTCATTGTGTCCTGTAGGTTTTGTATATTATACTAGCATGATTGCTTGATGCTAGGAACTGTCTCATTTCTACCTTGGTTTCTTCTATAACCCATTGATTTTTTCAGGGTTTTATTGTTCAATTTCCATGCATTTGCTGAATTTCTGTGATTTCTTTTCCCACTGACTCCTAGTTTTATTGCACTATGGTCTTCTAATGCTCATGGAATAATTTGATTCTTTTGCATTTCTTTAAGCACGATTTAGGGATAATAGGTGGTCTGATTTGAAGAAAGATCTATGTACTGCTAAGAATGTGTTGGATGAGAGTTGTGTGTCTGAGAATCCGTCATTGTTGGATGGCACACTCTGTAGACATTTTTAAGTTTATTTGTTTGAGGTTTTGGCTCAACTCTGATATTCCTCTTTTTATTGCTATTTTGTTTAGGTGGTGTGTCTATTTGTGATAGTGGGGTATTGAGATTCCCTCACAATAATTGTGTTGATGTTTATGTGATCTTTTCGTCCAACAGTGTTTTTTTTTGTTTGTTTGTTTGTTTTTTTTTGTGCCGAGGATCGAACTCAGGGACTTGTGCTTGCAAGGCAAGCACTCTAATCACTGAGCTAAATCCCCAGCCTTCTAACAGTGTTTATTATATGAAGTTGTGTATGGCAGATGCATATATGTTCATAACAGTTATCTCTTACTGTTGAATTTTTCCCTTGACCAATGTGTAGGACCTCCTTTGCCTATTTTGATTAGTTTTGGCTTGAAGTCTGCTTTGTCTGAAAATAGGATAGCTACTACTGTGTGTTTTCAAGTTCCCATTACATAGATTATTGCTTTTTATTCCTTGACTTCTTTTTGTTGTTTATGAATTTCTTTTTGGATTAAATGTGTTTCTTATATACAGTATACTGTTAAGCTTTTTTTTTTTAATCTATTCTGCCAGTTTATCACATCATTCACATTCACAGCTGTTACTGAAAGGCATCCACTTATTCCTGTCATTGCATTGTTTCCCTGTTGCTTATTCCTTCCTTTCTCTCTCTCTCTCTCTTTTTTTTTTTTTTTTGCCTAACTGTTTACTCTGCCTAGTGTATTCATTTTATTACACATTTCAACATTTCGGTATTTTTTCTTCATTTTCTCTTTCCAGAATCCTTTGAGAATTTTTAGTAGACCTGTTTTGGTGATCATGTACTTATTAACGTGCTCTTTGTCATGTAAATACCTCATTATTTCATCAATTTTGAAATAATTTTTTGTAGGGTATTTCTGTCTGGGTTGGCTGTTGTTTTATTTTAGGGTTTGGAATACTTCACTACAAGCTTTCCTGGCACTTGATGTTTTTTAGTGAAAAGTCTCTCTGACTTTAATGGGATTACTTTTATAATGATTTTTTTTTTTATCTTATAGATTTGTAAGATTATTTTCTTGAATTGGACTTCTGGGATTTTGACTATGATGAGTTTTGGAGATTCATTCTTGAAAATTTCTGTTATTTCTGTAAATGGGTATTTATGCCGTAATTACAGTTAATCTTAGATTAGCCTTCTTTACATCACATAGCAGCTGTTGGATCCATTTAGGACAAAGTGGTATAATAGACATTATGTTTTAAAAAAAAGAGATAGTATTCAAAAGAGAGGAGAACTAGATAGGAAGAAAGGGGGTAAAGAAGAAGGTTAAAAGAAAAGTAAGATGAAAGGGAAAAAAACGGAAAAGTGTAAACAAACTTGTTGCAAATAGAGAGGGGTGGGTGAATGGAAGGACGGGGAGGGGAAGAGGGGGGAAACCAAGATACATCATGTACAGGTACAAAATAAACATGTTGATTATGATCATTATGTATATAACGTACCAATACATGTTCTTGGTAAAAATAAAAAAAAAAAAGATTAAACCAACTGAATATATAGTCACCCTGATCAACCCTGTCTACTGCACTTCTGTCAATCTGTCCTTACATTGTTCAATTCTGCTGTCCATTCATCAAAAGAAATTTGTGTCTTTTGGATTTTTGTTCAATACTTTTTCATAGGCTCTCATTTCAGAAAGTGATCATTCATGTTTTGTATCACTTTGTATACCTCACCTAGCTTTTTATTAGAATCTTCTGTAAGCTCACTGACCATTTTGCTTATTACATCCAAAATCTGTTTAATTATACTTATTTTTAACATAGAATTTTAAATGGCCAAAACATACAAGGAATAGTTGAAAACTTACCAGGAATGGGTATGTTAAAAGTAAGGTTAAATTGGGGGCTGGGGACTTAGCTCAGTGGTTAGAGTGCTTGCCTAGAAAGTGCAAGGCCCCGAGTTCGATCCCTAGCACAAAAAAAAAAAAAAAATTATAAAAATAGAAAAACAGTAAGGTTAAATTAAAATAGACTAAATTAAAGAGAAAGGAGAGAAGGAACAGTTCTTTTCTTAATGGTTTAAATTGACAACGAAGGCAGAACTGCAGAACAATGGACCTGTCTTTTTAATGGGTGCTGTTAGTTGACTACAATATTATGTTAAATATGAAATGTGGATTCTCAGAATGGTTATTTATAGAGTTTTGCACTTTAATTTTGTAAACATTTTTGTATTTTATACTTCAAGAAAAATAATTCATTAATTATTAAAAAAGCAATAATGAGCTGAAGTAGAGCCTTACAAATTAATTTTTAAATCTGCAATTCAAACTTAATGGGAACATACCCAGTTTGTACAGTTATTACATAAACAAAATAAAATACAAAAAGACATATTTAACATACAACTTTTCAAAAATATCTGATGTTAACTCCCGGTAGCTTCAAACTGAAAATATAGAGATAAAAGAATAATAAACAGATACAGGAAATTTAGCTAACAACTTGTCTCAATCTAATTTTATTAATGTTAAAATACAAAAGGAGAAAAGGAACTCATAAATGATAAACAGAGAGTAAGTCTGCTAGCCCCACCATGAGTTCTTTCAGTAGAACCCATTTGAAAGTTATCAAAATAGAAGTGGTTTTCTTCAATTCAATTCAATTTAATTCAATTGAACAATGTGTGTGTGTGTGTGTGTGTGTGTGTGTGTGTGTCCCTATAAAAACCCTCAAGATGGGTGATATTTTTCTAAGGAAGAATAATGGAAAAATTAAGAAGAGCAGTAGAGATTTACAATTTTATTTTAGATTCCTTGGTCAGTTTTTCTTTAGATCAGTGTTCTAATTTTTGTTTTTAAATTAAGGGCAAATTTTTCTTTTTCTTTTTATTCGGAGAGTAAAAAATTATGTGTATTTAGAAATGACAACTTGGGAAGACATAAAACAATCAGAAAACAAAACATTGAAATTGGCAGTAACACAAATAATCACATAATATTTCATCTTCTACTAGCTTTCTAATTGGGCATTTCATTCTTTTTAAATCTATTTTGAATTACATATTAGGAAATATCAGCCAAAATAAAATTCTTCTCATATCCACTGTATTTAATTTTATGGTTGTTTTATTTTCTTTCATCCCCACCCTGTTTTGCTTGTTTTACATTTTTCAAAGTTATCAAACCAAGAATAGAGATTTCTTTATACTTTTAAGCAAAGTGTGATAATTAAACATGAACAACCAGTATCTACAATAAAAATGAATATTACTGTATGTTATGTATATACTTTTGGGCATCAATCAAAAAAATGAATATGTTAAATGAATCACACAAGATTAAATCTAATTCCTTATGAAAACATAATCTCCCATAATTGTCTTATTTATTTATACTTGCTGTGAAAATGACAAGTACAAAACAACTTGATGATTCAGTGAATTATACAATCTGCGATTTACCGTTTTCAAGAATCAATATTAAGGAAAAATTGTCCACCTCGGCCTTATTGATTTGAACACTTTCTAGTGCTTCTTTTTTAAGGTTTTGTTCAAAGATTAACTTTTTTTCGTGTACATATAATGATCCTTAACAAGGGAGAAAATACTGCGTTGTATGTGTACATACCACATTTGCTTACCAATTAATCAGTTGGTGAATGCGTTAGTCAGAAGGGGAGTGACTTGTAAAAGTGAGGGTGGGTGAAAGAAAAATGACCTCCCTCTATTTGTATGTATTTTCTTGGCCAAAGGCAGGAATCAACAACGTCTGATACCTGGAGGATAAGACCTGTTTTGCCCAACCTAGGAAGTCTGTTTGCACCTGACTTTAAGAACTCTTGCACTACCATGGGACTGAGGGTTTGAATACAGGTAACTGCTGCTGTGCTAAGAGAGAAAACTTGCCAAAACAAAGTTGCAAGCCAGACTATCAGAATTCAATAGTCCCCAGAATTTCAAAATAGTTACATCAGACAGATTCTGCCAGTGCAACAGTTGCTTGAGAAGATATATTACTTGTGTTTAATATCCCACCATCTTCCTGGAGTCCTTCCTCAAATTACAGTCGGATATTTTCAGCTCAAGGAAAGAAGCAAAATTCCTTTATTCTTATCTATTTTAGGTCCTGGCATTAGAATGACAAAATTAGCCCTTAGAACATCACATATGTATGCATGCATATATGCATATATTTTATAGAAGCATAAATGATGAGAAATTAAGAAATTAAAATAATTTGACAGTGCTCAGCAATATAACCTAATTTTGACTTTAAGATAATGTCTAAAATATGCTACAATAAATGTCAAGTAAAATAAAGCTGCTTGAATTATTCACTTCTCAGTCAGTTGCCTTGGAATCACCTAAATGAGCACAGCATCTTGAAACTCGTTTCTGAAAGGACAGCGGATTCTGCTGTTGGAATGTCTTGTCTGCTCCGTGGAAGCGTACTGTGATACATAGTGCACACTGTCTGCGGCATCTGACTTCCGCTGCAAGATACAGATACGGGTGTCCATTCTTTAACATCCTGAAAATACTCGAAGTTCCTCTGAAATTCAGATCAGGAGAGTCTGTGAGTGACAGGATTTTTGCACATATTTTTTACTATGAGAAAAAAGAGACTTTTTTTTTTTTTCCATCAAAGAAAAAAAAAAAAATCACTGAAACCTTTCTGTGTCGGAGTCAAACATGGATAGCAGTTCCAAAATACTAATTATAACTGAACAGTTAGGCGGGATTTGCTGAAGGCAATGGTCTGACTCATCTATCCACTATCTAATTCAGGCTGCTGGAAGAATGTCAGCCACTCAACTGGTGAAACTTTGCATTCCCCGGGAAGGCGTACAAGGGCTTTCAGCTCAGGTAACAGCACGCTGATGAATTTCCTACCATAATGTCACTAATAAAATAACCCGCTTGCTTGTGTTGAGCACTTTGGCGGCCTGTTTTCAGAACAAAAGTGGATGCTTGCTGTGTTCAGTTCATTATATACTGAACAGCGCCATCGATATTTCTTCAAGGAATGTTTTGCTAACGATTCTCTTGATTCCATTGGATAGCCCAATTATAAATCTTGATGCTATGCTTTCAGACAGATGTTAATTCAGATTTCTAAATTATTACTTGGAGAAAGCTTCCCTAAGAAGCCATCCCTGGAAATTTTCATAAATCTTTTTAGCATGCTTACAAATCCATGTTCTAAATGCTCTCTGTTCCAAAAATAGGATTAAACAGTTTAAGTCTTATCAGTCAAGTGTTTGCTTGGTTTGGTTTTATTTATTATGATTGATCTAGTTGTATTTCTACAATTCAGCAGAGTATGTTTTCCTACTGTGCAGCGACTCGATTTCCTAATAATGGACCTAAATTTATTGTGCTGCCATTTAAATTGTGTCCCCTTGCCATTTCTATAGTGAAAAGAAAGAAACATTATTTAACACTCTCAAATATTGCTACAAAGAGTCGAATATCATCACTAAGTCAATTCCTAAAGATTAAAATTTATAAGCTATCAGCTTCCTTTAGCTTTCTCTTATGAGTCCAGTTTGTTTAAACTATTGGTTTTCAAAATATGTTAAATATAACCAAAGTGTTCAAACAAGATTATATACTTTGTTTCCACTAACCCTTTTCTACTTTGGCAGTGTGTGTGTGTGTGTGTGTGTGTGTGTGTGTGACTTATATACACAGAGCTAAACCTTAAGATTTCATTTAAACAGTCTTAACAAATGTACTCGAACAAAAATTAAATATTTACAGATTTGCCCAATAATTTCTCTCAGTTCCTATGTCTCTTAGTCATTCAGTTAACTATTTATTCAGTACTAATTCTTCCTATTTATCTATATTTTAAAATATTCTCGGCCATTTCTTAACCTCCTACTGTTTTATGTTTATACATTCCCTTTTGAGGTGCACTCATTCACTTCCATCACAGTGAGGATACTATTTTCTTTTCCTCTCTAATCTATACCACCTGTCTAGAAGATAGCTACACTTAGGTAAATTACAGATATCTTGTATGTAAAACCGTATTTATCATCTCCTGTTTCATCTTCAGCCTCAAAATCTCATTTCTTTTCCTTTGTGCTTTAATAGCTGGTTGTCATTATCCAAATCAAAATTCGGATTATTGTTAATTTTTCCTTTTCTCTGCTTTTGGACAAATAATTTATCACTAGATCATATCCTCTACATATTCTTAAATTACTTAGAAATTACTTAGAAATGCATCCACCTTTCTTCATCCTAATTATCCTAATTTGCGCTATCAGGAACTCACCATCGAATTATCAAGAAGCAACATAATAATGGCATATTTCCTTGCTTAAGGGCCTTTCTCCATTTCAAATTTTTTCTTTCTTAAGCCTGAGTAGTATTAAAAATTAATTCTGTAATGAAGAACTTCCCAAGATCAAGACATTTCACTGACCCCTGCTTGTCTTATAATTCAATAAATTCATGATTTTGACCATAATTTTTCTTATGATCCGACTTCTTCTTTCCCCTATGACCTGTGTCTCACAATTTGTAGTCCATTTCAAATTTTCTTTTGTGTTTATTCAATATTTTAAATATAGAAGGGCCTCCATTGTTTTCACACTTGGTCACAGTCTTTTTGTACTTTATGTTATATGTCTGGATTAAGAGACACACACATAATTAATTCAGGCCACTTTCTTGCATTTACTTTAAAATCATGTATACATTCTTGGTTTAGTAGCATTGTACTTAAGATGAATCAGTGAAAACGGTATGAAAAAGTTGTTTGAAAAATTATGACATTCCATCATTACTAACTTGAGATATCCAGATTTAGGCCATGTTTTCATACTCTGTCATGATAGTTTGGACAAACACCAGCAACTGTCACCTTGTTGTTAAGGTCCTGTGCTTGACCCTTAGAAAATATATTTCATAAAGCATTAAGTAGCTTGTGTAAAACATAAATTACATCCATCACTCCCCTGCTTGAAGCTCTCCAATGACTATAGATCTCAAGTGAGATCAAAAGCCAAAATCCCAGTCATGACATCTTCAACTAAGACCCAAGGCCATCTGTTTCTCACTGACTGTGCTCAGGTTTGCTAATTCAGCTCCAGACATGCAGTCTTTTTATTCTTCCATAGATATGTTATAAATACTGCGCGGTCATGGCCTTTATACTCACTGCTTTCTCTACCTGAAAGGATCTTTTTTTAGACCTAAACAATTGCAAGAGACAGAGACTGAGTGAAAAAAATGTATGAGGAATTCGGTTTTGAATATATAACAGTAAAAATGTCTACTAAATTTCCCGGTGGAAATGTTATATAAACACGAGAGTCTAGTGTTCAGAGCAGAGTCTAAGGATGAAGACACACAAGGGAAGGTGAACGGAATATTAATATTAAAGCAATAAGACGAAATGAGAGGACTCCAGGGTCAAACTATGATGGAGCCTTGGTCTAATAATTTAAACCTTAGAAGTTTAGAATACAAGGAGGTGCATGCAAAAATCACAAGAAAGAAACAGGAATTTCAGACGAAAATGAAGACGAGGTTAGTATCCTAAAATGCGAGAAAATAATAAACAGTAAGAATGAAAAATAATACCCAGAAGTTTTAGAAAGTTGAATACTAAGAATTAACTATTGGAGAACATCACTGATACTCATAAATTACTGGTAATACATGCACAAAGATACATTTTATTAGTACAGACCAGTGATGGCAAATATGTTAGAGGCTGCCTGCCCAAACTGTAACCCCAAACCCCCTTATTTATTACAAAGTGCCAACACATCAGTTAAACCTCAATGATCAGCTATTGGGTTGATGCTGTTACAACTTCGCTTGTGTGCTGACAGAAAGGCCTCTGCATACCCACCATGGCACACATGCTCCAGGTTCACCACCAGTGGTGTAGACAATAAATTGAGATTGACGAAGGCAACAAATAGTTGATAAGAAATTTTATGTTCTACTTACATCAAAACAGTTTCAGGGTTTAAAACTAAAGTTTGTGTACTAAATGTTAAATGAAGATTACAGAGTCTGAAGTTATTCAAAATGACTACAAAACAAAACAAAACAAAGCAGCTACAAAGCATGATGTGGGAGTGCTGTTTGCAAACCATAAAGGGTAAAGTTTGTGAAGAAGAGGAAGTCAAAACTATAGATTTGGAAGGATTGTCTAAGGATAGTCAATGGCTTATGACAGGAACGATGCTATAAAGAATGATACTGAGGCAAGAGCTATTTTTTTTCAAGAAGTAAGAGAGTTTTCTGAGAATCTATAGATAAACAAACACAAGAATGAAGTGCTTATCAATACAACAGGCAAACAACAAGTTATTTAAACTTAGAGAAGTTTAGGGTAGTGGGGCAAATAGTCTAAAATTGGAAATAAGAACTGTAGAGAATCCTCCAATGTCAGTGGTGTAAAATGTAAACAGTTCTTTCTCCAGAGGCAGTGCTCAGATGTGAGCATGTTTTTGAGAAAACTGTAAGGAAATCATAGTGTCTAGAAGGAATTTCCCCAATTAGAGTTAAAGAAATAAATAGTGTTCAGAGAACACTTTGAAGCTAAGGGGATTTTACAATGTTGAACCATAATTCACAGAGGACACTGAGGAAAGTTTTGTGAATTGGGGACTGTTGTAAACTGGAGTCAGAGTTTTAAAATTACAGAGGGATAAGTGGTCAGGTATTGAGAGATAATCTTGAAGTACTGGTCTCCTAGAATTACGAAAACACATAAAGATATGTTAGATAATTGGATTATTCTTGATGGATTTCAAGAAAGATTATGGGGACAGATGATTCTAGCATTATTCAGAAACATGAAAGGTCTCTGAGCCCCTACTTCTCTCCTGTTAATGTTATTTCTATTTCACAGTACACAGAACATTGACATTCCCCACTTCTTGAATTTTGTCTAGAATGCCTGGAAGATGTTGGAAGGTGAGTTTTATACAGAACATGGGATATCAGAGGTATTTTCCTTACTCTAATATCTCACAGAATCTTGTTAAAAATTTTTGAAAGTAAAAGGAGTATACTAATCACTTTCCCATCACTGGGACAAAATACCTGACATTGTCTACTTAGAGGAGAATAAGAATATTTGGTTTTACGGTTTCAATGGGTTCAGTCCATGATAGAGTGGTTCCAAGGCAGAAACTGTGTGGCAAAATAGCATGGTGGAGGAAAGCTGTTCATAATATGACAACCAGGAATCAAAGAGAAAAAAGGGAAGACTTGGTGTGAAGAGTACACACTCCCAGGGACCTGTCGTATGCTATGAGAACAGTTAGACTCATTTTCACCCACTTAATTGTAATTGGTACCCTATAGTCATTTTTCCTTCTATTGTCTGAAGAGAGGTAGAGGGAAAAAAAAAAAAAAGAACTCAGGAGATCTCTGATTCTCTACGGGAGAACACATGTGTGTTGGATCTCCTAGCCTGATCCTCAGTCACCTTCACCCTACTCCCACCTCATTAAGGGTTAATAAATATGTACTATGTGTCATACATTAGTTAATATCAGAGTGAATTCTGGGACAAATATGCTTTTTGTGAGCCCTGAAAGGATTCAGCACTCTGTCAATCATGCCTGTCAATCACACCTAGAAATTCACGGAGAGGCACCTGGAATGAGGTGCATACTCTCTTCATTCTGAACACTTGAATTATCACTCTATGCTGTTGCTGTTTCCATGTGCTATGACCTATGCGCAGTGCTTTTCCTTTTCTATTGCCCCAGAACCCCATGTTTGTCTGAACCTTATCTCTTGTCACAAGGACTTGCCCTGAGCGCAATCTTCCATGATTTATAATAAATGTATCTGCTTGCCACTTGCTACCTGCCATCCCGTGTCTGGATGTAACACACGTGGTCCCTAGTTTAGTTGCCAATACAGTCCTCATTCCAGTTGGACACTTCATAAGTCTGACCTTTACTCTTCATACTCCTATCAGCATTCTAGCCTTCCAAGCTCTGACCCGAATTTCCCATCAATGTTTTCTTATAGCACTGGAAGTCTTCTCTACACAGCATTTCCATAGCTTTCTAATCTCCTTCCACAAACCAGTTCCAAAGACTTCTAGACTAAAACATTAGATATAGTCACAGCAACGACTCCACACCTGGTACAACTTTCCTATACTAGTCACTTTTCCATCACTGGGACAAAATATTTAACACCCTTAACATAATGGAGGAGAAGTTTATTTTGACTCCCAATTTCACGAGTTCAGTCCATGCTTAGATGGCTCTAAGGTAAAAATGGCATGGCAGAATGCATGGCAAAGAAAAGCTCTTCACAATATGGTGGCCAGAAAGCAGAGAGAGAAGGGAGGAGCCAGAAAAATGAATACATACGTTCCATGCCCTTAGGGACCTGCCTATTCTGGCCAGGTCCTACCTCCTACAGCCCAGTCAGCTGTGTACTCCTCACAGAGGATCCAGTGATGAATATGTTGCTTCAATCAGCTTCCAAAAGCCCCACCTCTGAAGAAGAAGAGACTCTGGAGGAACTTTTTAGATTGAAATCTTAACGGGGAGAATTTATCTTATCTAGAAAATGGAGAGTATTGGGCTACAAACTGCATATTCTCTAATCCCATCATCAACACACATGCACACACACACACACACACACACAGATGTTGCTATTAATCGTTTTATTCAGGCATCTTTATCCACATTTATTTCTTCACATCAGAATCATCTTCACTTTAAATTTTCCTTCTTTAAATCCAACATATTATTTTATACCCACTACCTAAGCATTCATGATGAATATATTAAATATTCATGACCACTATCTCTAAATCACATATATGTATGTATATTCATGTGATAAAATTATACTCACTGCCCTACCCAATTTTATTATTTCAATTCTATCAAGATTTACATTTCTCCTCCTAGAAAATATTGCTTTTAGTAGAACCTTAATGCATTTTGAATCTATTGTCAAAATTTCTTACACAATAATATTAGCTACCTATTTAAGTAAATGTTAATAAAATACTGCCATAATGATAATTAAAATAGCTGGAAACAGTGCTGTAAATCTCTAATCTTGCCTATTCAGAATTCTAAGGAAAGAGTACTACAAGTTCAAGGCTAACCTAGGCAAGTTAGTAAGACCTTTTCTCAAAATAAAAACTAAAAATGGCTGAGGATGCAATGTAGTAGTATAGCACCCTGAATTTGATCCAAATATTGAAAAACAATCCATAAAATGATTACTAAACTGTAAGGAGGAAATACTCTAGTGATATGACATTAATTTTGGAAAACCCAAAAGCAAAATTAGAATAAATTTTAAAAGATTGAATTGTACTCCATAAGAGATACTTTATCTATATTGCTATGATAATCACGGCTGTGTAGTTATATATAGTTACTGGGCACCAGAACCATAATTAAATTTCCTCTGGTTGGATTCAAGGCCCAGGTAAACTGACATTAGTGAGTATAAACTATGTTAGCTGAGTCGATGTGTGAAGAGTTGCCATAAATGTACAAAATCAACTCATTTTTGAATGTGTTTTCGAGGGTTACATCCCTAATAATGTTCACCTAAATTCATGTAAAAGAAGTTACATGCATACATAATTTTGGATGGATTCATGGTTAAGGTAAGATAACAGATTCATTATGTCCTTATACATGTCACCTTTGATTATTTTCCCAAACATTTTCAACACATGAGCCCAAATAGATCATGAAAAACCTAAATAAAATCCACAACTGAGAATAACACTTAAAAAATGCCTTAAATCTCCTTTTGCTTCATTCTTTTTAATAAGAAAAATGAATATAGAAGCAGTTATCATCAGTCTATCTTATTTTCAAAAATAAATATTGATCAATCAATAAATAAATAAATAAATATTGATCAGTTCAACCAGCAGGGAGGCAATAAAAACCATTGCGTAGTTCTTACTGTCATTGTTAAGCAATAGATCTTAAATTATACAAGGAGCCACATCTCTTCATTTTGCCACAAGTCATTTTGTTAAATTCGCTAAATTCATAGATACCAAATCTGAGAACCAATATGATTAAATAATTTAAAAGTTCATATGGCAAGACCTAGAAGAATTTCTGCATATAGAACCAGAAGTCATTTTCATTATTATATATTAGCATTTAAATCAGGTACTTGTATGTCTGAATCGCCTTAGATGTTCTTTAAAGATAGAGCATCTGTATAGGAATGTGGTTAAACTCAAATATTTGGCTGCAAACAGAGATGGCGACTGTACATCAAAATGTTGAGTTAACTGTGCTTTTGTGCTTGACTCAATATTGTAGTTCTTCGATGCAATCAAATGGAAAAACGTCCAAAAAAAAACAAAGAAAAACGTCCTGATTTGCTGTTTCTTTTCTACCACTTCCTTCTTTATTCTTTCTCACAGATAAGTGCTGCCTCAGAGTCCTTTCCACATCTATTCTCCAGTTTTGGCTAATTACAGTCTATACTTCTTGGACTTCTTGCTGTCTTCGGACTATGTCTTCTTGGCTTCATCTTCAGTTACAGTTTTCCTGATTTTTCGTTATAGGCTAGTGCAACTAACAGAAGCTCAATTCAAAACAATCATTCACACCATTATCCCTTGAAAAAGTATAGAAAGTATTCTAGAAAAAGTGACCTATAAATTGCTTTTACTAAATTTTATTTTTAAGATGTTTTTAATTTATGGACATCATATGTTCTGTATTTTAGAATTCTAAGATTTTATTTCAGCCTCCATGTATACGATCAGAATATTTCTCAATCATAAAGTATATGTCCTAATATTATACATTAAGATAAAATTATGAAAATTAAAATGGTATCATATAAATTTACATTCTAGTGACAATTGTAAAATATTAAAAATTTTATTACTCTATCACATATGGTAGGTTTGTAAAATTTTTCACAATAGAAGTAAATACTTGCAACTCCTCTTTTTAACTTGAGCATGAAACAAAGGTGAATGACTTCTTAATATTTAAACCAAAAGGATAAAATTTTTCCAATGTATTTATTGTCAAAAAGAATGACAAATACATATATATATATATATATATATATATATATATATATATATATATATAATTTCAAATTAAAATTGAGGTTTTTGTTTTGTTTTCCTTTTGGGACAGGGTCTTGCTATGTAATTCAGGCTGGCTTTGAACTTACTATGTAGCCTGAACTGGCCTTCAACTCATGGAGATCCTCTTGCCTCAGCCTCCCGAGTCCTGGGATAACAGGCGTGTGCTACCACACCTGGCTAAAAATAAAATTGAATCTCAAAACGAACTCAGGTTAAGGAGAAAGTCAGTATTTAGGTAAATTCTTGAGCAACACTCTTCATACTCATTATAATTTCATTGACAGCTTCTCCAGAATGTAACTTCTGCATTTGTAAAAATGAGTAACATAAATTTGCCACTTAGAGTAAGAACTGAGAAAGTGTTTGAGTCAACAAAAATCTTACATTAAGTGAACACAGAAAGCCAAATGCAAAGTTATATAAACAGCTTTTTTAAACTAAAATGTTGGCTTCAGTGTATAATTGCATGAGATACATTCGTAGAAAATGCTCTTCAGATCAAAGTATAATAAACTGGGCCTCGGCCAGCAAGATAAAGCATTCTCTCCAAATTCCTACATCTTAAGAAACAGCTTGGATTGCCTGCTTATTTGTTACAGATTCACCCAGATCTCACCAAATAAATTTCTCTTAATAGCACAGTTTGATAAGAGTGCTGACAAAGGAAGCTGCCATCAGCAACTACTGGTTGCCAAAGAATACTGAATTCTCATGAGACATTGCCCAAATAATGGACTAATAATAAAAAAAAAAACAACAGTTAATTGGTTTCATATTTCCACTTTTATCCTAATGCTAGAATTAACTATTTAATTAACCTATTCTATTAAAAATGAACATCCACATAACATCTTCAGCTAAAGCCTTGGGACTTTCCTGCACATGAGTGTTGGCATTTATTTTTTTGTCAGTAAGTGGGTCCAGGATTATCCCATTATATTTGATTTCATTCAAGCTTCAGCCAAACCAGATTATTCTATGAGTTCAATTCTCAAGTATTTATTTATTCAGCAAATAATGACTGACAGGTATGTGCCAAATATTATGCTAAGAAAGGCAACAGAGATATAATATTATTGTCAGCATTTCTCAAGGACTGTTTATTTTATGTTACCCCACAGTAAAAATGGGTCAATAAGAAATTTATCTTGAGAAATTTATATAAACTACCGTATCCCTAAATACGAAGCACCTAATTTTAAACGAATTGCAAAATTTTATAGGTAAAAACCTAATCACACCGAGAAGAGCGAATATGCAAAACAGTGCCAATAGCAAGTACGGGAGATAATGTGGAGCAGCAAGGAATGTCATTTCTTACTGGTGGACGTGAAAAGGACAGCAGCCATTCTGCAAGACAGTTGAGCATTTTCTTACAAAACTGAACATACTCCCCCCTGTCTTAGTCCATTTTGTGTAGGTATACAAGAATACCTGAGGCAAGGTGGTGAATAAAAGACAGAAATTTATTGCTAACAATTCTGGAAACTCCCAGATCCAAAATCATAGTGAGTGCCTTTATGCAGAGTCTCCCACAGCAGAAGGCAAAATGGCAAGAAAGAACTTGTGAAAAAGCAAAGATGGATGTCGCAGCCTCAGGCATTTTATAATTGGCATTAATTCACGAGCTGGGAACCCTCCAGACCTAAGTGTATCCCACTGGGCCCTACCTTCCAACACTGTTGTGTTGGACTTCACATGTTCAACGTATAATTTTGGGACAACTCACTCAAACTATCAACAGGCTTTCAATTTATGAGGTGACATGGAGAAAACCTAAAGGCTTATATAATCTGAAGTGAAAGAAATTCAATGGTTCAGATAAGGTTCGAGCCCCCCCCACACACACATATTCTAGAACCTTGGTCTCCATTGTACGAGTGCTGAGATGATGGGACATTTTAAACAGTGGTGCCTACTGGAAGAGGTGCCTACTGGAGGTGTAGGTCATGGGAAAATACAGGCCATGTGAACACTGTCTCCCAAGAAATTGATGCTGGTCTTGCAGAGTATATTAGTTCTCACCAGAGTAGATTTCTGTAAAATAAAGACATCCCATATACAGGATCCTTTCTGCACACAGACAGTTCATGTTCCACTGACCTACCAGATTGTGAAACAGCTATGAAAACTCTCTCACCAGCACACAGGTGCACTTCCTCGTGGTACTCCAAAACTGTGGACTAAATAAACTTCTTTCTTTGATTAAAGTATTCATCTTTATGTATTTCGTTATAGCGACACAAAACTGCATCACAGAAAAAAATCTGAAAAGTCTACATTCTGAAAAGAAGCAAAGTTGAAGGGATAATAAAAAGACCAGTGGTTGTCAGTTATTAGGAGAATGGAAAAATGAATAGGTAAAGTATAGGGGATTTTTAGGGACGTGAGATTATTTTGTATGTACTACACGGTGAAAGTATTCTTTATAAAATGTCAAAACACATGGAAATAATATCAAGAATAAATCCTAATCCAAGCCATAGAGTTTGCATAATAATAACAAATATGTCAGTTTAGGTTTACTGATTGTAATAAACACACCACTCTGATAGGGAAAGTCAATGGTATGTATCATGTATAGGAGAAGACAGTATGAGAAATGTATCACTTGCATAGTTTTGCTGTGAATTTAAAACTGCTCAAAAAATTAAAGCATATCTTTAAAAATCTGTTTTGATTGTGGAAATTTTTGTCAAGAAATATGTATTATTTCTTCATGAGACTAATAACCTAAGTTCCACATTCCCATATGAGAGTCTTTTTAGTGCATATGATAAAAAAAACATAAAATATGATAAGATAATTAAGAGATTCAAAAGTATCTGTTTCCAAAAAAAGCTACAAAAAATCTAATCTGTCCACTTATTTTATGAAACTGATTATATTAAGTAAAACATTTCACTGTGCAATCTCATTAGAAATATTATAAATTGTTTTGTCTTATTTTAAGCAAGAATGCAATTTTAACAGACAGAATTTTCATTTAGAGTTAGGCACCAATAGATGTGATACTTTATAATTCACTTATTGAACAAATATTTTTAGAGCAGCAAATCTGTGCTGGAGAATTTTTCCATAAAAGGTCGGTATGTTTACAACACATATGGTTTTTGTTGCTATTAATCATTTCTGCCATTGAAATGGAAAAAAATTAGTGGTAGACAATACATAAATAAGTCATGTGGCTATATTCTATCAAAATTTTTACAAAAACAGGCATTAGTTTGCCAACTTCTATTCTGGGTTATAAGGATACAAATTTTAAAGTTCCTGCCTTTAAAACTTCACAGCCTCCTGAAGGATATATATTTATTGTTGTTACAAATGCTGCCTTTTTTGAATTATGGAGAAGGGTGACTAAAAAATGAAAATACACAAGCAATGCATTATACTCGAGGTTCCTGGGTGAAAAGTCGATTTAGCACAGTGCAAGTTGCTATTTTGTTAAATATTTGGATGCTGAAGAGATCTGCCATTTTCCTGCATACCATTCTGGAACTTATGAGGCTACAGATGACATTCATTAAGAACTTACCCACTCACCTCCTACTTTCTTTTGCACCTTATGGTGGAGACATATCGGAAGATATGTGTGGGAGAGTTCCTAATTACTGAACTCAGCTGAGGACACTCACCACAGAAGAAGACAGAACCCACTCCCGAAAAATGACAAGGCTGCAAAACAGAACAACTAGTAAGGAAGGCTAGAGGTCAAACAACGAACGGTAAGGCAGGAAAGCACCTGATATATTCCAGGTGATTATAGCAAATGATAGCATCCTGCACCTCAAGAGTCTGAAACAAGGAGGTAACAGAGTCTTTGCTTCTAAGATGTGGTCTGCCTAATTTTCTTAGAGACATTTGTCTATAGATTTCCTGAAAATAACAACAGGCAAGATGACCTGTTCTGTTTGCAATAGATATAAGCACCATGTCTTTCAGCAAGCATTTAGGGAGGGTTTGGTGTATTTATCTGTTAGGAATAGTTGCTACCAGGGATAAGAGAGTAATAATTCAGTTTCTCAAATCTTTAAGTTGAAAGCAGAAGATATATATTGCATATAATAAAGTTAAATAATGTAATACACAAAGTGCATCTCCTAAAATGTTTTCAAAGTATAATGTTAAAATTATACAAACGAAAAAGAAGAGAACCATTAACATTTTAATATATTTTTGAAAGCCCACTCGACAATTAAGTTTAAAAGTGAGAATAAAGCGTAGTTCAGTTGAGCAACTTGAATGAGCATGAGAAAACATTCCAAAAGTGTAAGTTATTTCATATTTTAGTAATTTATCATGTTGTGTCCAATAAACTGCTAAACTTCACTTTCTTTTTTCCTTTCCTTGATGCCAGGGATTGAACTCAGGGCTTTGTGCTTGCTAGGCAAGCGCTCTAACCACCGAGCTCAATTCCCAGACCCTAAACTTCACTTTAGCTCTTGCTAAATTGTTCTCCTTCCCAGGTGCATGCTGAACGCCTTCCTATGTTGACCACCATCTAGTGGTGAGACAAAGTGACTGCAGGTAACTCCCTGAGTGGAATAAAGGTGGCAGATAAAGAGACACAAGCCACATTCTCTTTATGAGGACATGCCTGACAATGTACCTTTCAAAACCTTAGGCTATTACAAAAACAGACATGGTGATGTATCACACAGGGAAGGGCTTTGAAACAAAGATTTTAGGATGTTGCTTAATTGTGCTTAATACTGATCATATATATTTGCAAAAAAATATTCTCTGGAACAATAATAGATGTAAATTGTTTTAAGTGTTTTGAAACACAAGAAATCTATTTTTCTTGAGGAGGGTGAAGAGAGAATCTCACTCTGTGGCCAAACTGTAAGGGGACAGAGGATGTGTTGCTAGTCAATCCAAAGGCAAAGCTAGAATCCAGAGCTGATTTTCAAAACAGTTTATCAAAATCAAGGACTTTCACTAATAAGAACTGATACAAAATTATTCTTTGGCTATCAGGAGAACTCTTCAGTCAATATATCAACATAACTGTGTAAAATTTTGTAGATTTCTTCATACTTACATACCTTTAGATACGATTCATCTTAAAGGTTTTAATCAGATAAAATACTATTCATTTTAAATTACAAATCAAATATAAGCAACTTTATAATACAAATTTAAAAATAAAAACATTTTAAGATATCCATATCTCTTAGCCTATGCTAAAATCAAATCAAAATAGATGGAAATCCCATATCTAAAACAGAAATGTGGAATATCCTGAAAAAGATCTAGTAAAACTCCCAAAGGCACAGTCACAGGCAAGAACTTTCTGAAGAGAATCCTGACTGCACAAGTAATAAAACCAAGAATCAACAAATGGAATGACATCAAATTAGAAAACTTCTGCACAGTGAAGGAAACAACCGACAGATTGAGGTGGAAACCGAAAGAATGGGAAAACACATTTTTGACAGCTATTTCCCAGAAAGAGTTCATTAGAACCTCTAGAACATATAAAGAACTTGAAAATTTTAGACCTTCTGAAAATAAAAGGCTAAATAAAAATGGGCAATTGGAATGAATAGACCTTTCTCTGAAGAAGTACAAATGACGAATAATAAATGAAAAATATTCAGCATCTTTTGCCATTAAAGAGATGCAAATGAAAACAGCACTGAGCTTCTGCCTCACTCCAATAAGAGTGAACATCATCGAGGACTCAACAAACAGCAAATACTGGTGAGGTCGTAGGAAAGAAGAAACTTTTCTACATTATTGGTGGGAATGTGAACTAGCACAACCACCATGGAAATAAGGGTGGAGATTTCCTAAATATTAAAGATAGAAATTCCATTTGACTCAGTTGCACCTCTTCTGGGTGCTGAAGATTACCATACCACGGTGGCTTATACATACTCATGCTCGTAGCAACACAACTCAATAGCTAAGTCTGAGAAGCAGCGTTTTTGGCCATCAACATGAATGCATTAAGACAATGTGGTGGAATGGAATACTACTCATTCATAAAGAAGGATATATTTGAGTCACAATTCTAAAATAAGTCACTCACAGAAGCTTAAATGTCTCATAGTTTCTTTAATATGAGAAACAGGACATAAAAATAAAGAGTAAAATGTAAGAGAGATGTTAGAAACAGGGAGGTAGACTCTGTAGCAGTGAAAAGAGGGTTTGGCTAGCGAGGCGGTGGGTGGGCAGGGGAGGTATGTATATGTGAGCAAGACGAGGTATGTATATGCGTCAATCCAAAAGGCGAATGCAATCACTATGTGTTGCAAGCACACACTAATAAAAAATGAAATGATATGAAAAATAAAAATAAACTTCAAGAATGAATATAATTATATGAAAAAATATATACATGGAGCTAGAGTGAGAATGTGGTGTGTGTGTATGTGCACGCATGTGTGTGTCTGCCACTGGAGCTCAAACCCCGAGCCTTGTGCATATTAAAAATGTGCTCCCCCACTGAAATACATCCTTAGCTCTGATACATTCTTAAAAAGATTTAATATTCCTCTGGCACAACAGTGATAGTCAAGTACCTCAGGATAGGCTGCAGGAACAAGCTCGCCTTCAGTTATTTTGTCCTGTCTGGTGCAACAGAAACGGGACAAGTATTAGGGATTCACTGAACACATTATCAGCACATAAGGTTCATTGATGGAACTATGATGCTCAAAAAATACTGTTTAAAATAGAAAATCAATGCTATTTTAAATGTGTGTACGTGTGTACGTGTGTGTGTGTGTGTGTGTGTAAACATAAAATGAGAGCTGTGGGAAACACTTTAGAAATAATTTAATCCAGTCCTCTTATTTTAAGGTGCAAAAAAATTTTAAGGGATTAAATTCTATTCAAATTTCTCAGTTCGCAACATCTGACTCGGATGAGAAGTGTGAGAATTTGCAGACTTAGAGTGTTGTGTTTCCAACTGTTCTCCTATTAAATTCCCAGTGGTCCTTAATGGTTTCACTCTAGTTAACTGTGGACATAACACGGGTCTCAGCCGTCTGCGTATCCTTACTATCCTGAATTCGGTCAAACTGATTTTTGTGCCCATTTCTAATTGGATGGAGTACAGAACGGTCACTGGGAATGCATTACAAGAAATGCATTTACACAGCAATCATTTTCATGAGCGGTAGTCACTGCATCTATTTGATTAACAAATATTTACTTTGTGTCCAGTAAATGCCAATCATTTGTGTAAAATGAGGGAGAAATGATCAGAAATAAAAGCTATAGGCCTTTCCCTCGTGTAATATAATGAATGAGGAATATTAACGGGATAATCAAGAATTCAAACTCATAAAAGTTCCTTGAACTGAAAATATCCATTTTTACGAGGATAACTAATGTAATCAGGAAAAAAAACAGATATTTCTCAGATAAATAAAGTTTTTGCTCCCAGGAAAATGTCTAAATTGACAATATGAAAGAGCTGTATGTTGAGATAATTATAGTTTTGCTGAAGGACTGAAAGAATATTTATAAACAGTGAGCAGAATGGATAAGATGTAGTGTCTTTTCAATAGAACGTTATATAGCAGTCAAAATATTTTATGTATAGTTACATACAAAATTATGAATGGGCCTTAGCCATATATTATGTAGCCGAAAAATGACTTCCATACTTCCCCCCATATTTGTTTCTTTTTACAACACCTTAAATTATGTACTTATCATGATTAACAAACTGGTTATAAAAAGACAGCCCAGGGCATATTTGGTCAGCAAACAAACACATGCATATAAAAACATACATGCTGGGTTTCATACCAGTTCCATTGGGCTGAGGGAGTTGAATGAATGACAGGCTGGACAATGAGCATATAAATATATGTCAGATTGTTAATGGTATTTTCTTGAGTTGGTTGAGGGATTGGAAGGAGATTATTACATGAAAGATTAAAAATATGAAGACATAGCCATTTACAGAATTGAATTAATAATGAATATTTCAATTGTGTATATCTAATATTCAATATCCAATGTCCAAACAAAAGACAGAAACAGAAACAAGGAGATAGAGAAGGAGATAAAGGGACACAGACAAAGAAGAGGAGCGAGGAAAAATGTTTAAGCATGAAGAGCATTATGTATGATACTATCGGAGGTTAGAGACTTCTTAGAGACTAGAGATCGTTGGTGGTGGTATGGGTATTTATTTAGTTAAAAATTAAGTTTCTTCTTAAATTCTCTATACATAGAATTCAGTGGGATAGGAGTGACATGACCATATATGCTTTTCCATAAAAAAAAAAAAATCTGTCCAAAATGTGAAAAGTCTTTGAAAGGAAACAAGAAAGAATGATACCAGCTGTTTAGAAGATAGTTAAAAACTATGGAAGAGTTGGAAGTAGAGTTGACAGTGTCATAGATAATGTAGTAATTGTGGAAATGAAGAAAAGTTAACTGGTTTTAAAAACACAGAAATACAATAGGCAAAATTTAAAAATAAATGTTAACATTTATATATTGATATGGAGGATTAACAAATTTGTTGTACAGGAACTATTATGTTTATAGGGCCTGAAAAATCAGATTCTTGTAGGTGTCATTCTCTGATAGCAAAAATGGTACAAGAAAACTAAGTTCTGGGGAAATGTTAATTATTAATCAATTTATTAGATATTTATAAATTATTGATTTTGAGGCACTGTTGTTCTAGATATTAAAATAAAGTATAAACCTAATCTACAATTTACCTGTTTTTAAAAAGCTAATATTGTGCAGAGCTGATTCACACCATAAATAAGTATGTAAGCATATAAATATGTTAGTTTTATTTACATCAGTTTTAGTGGAAACAATATACCATGATGACATAGAAAATGATGGAGACAAGGAAATTATTTTAAATTGGATTCACAGATGATTTCTCAAAAACTACATTGCTGCACAAACCAAGATGGGAAGGCATTAATTTCATCCTAGATATGTTCCGTTTGAGGTATCTTTAACATGTCAAAGTAGAAATGAGAATTGGCTAATAAAAGAGACAGGAAAATTATCAAAGAGAAGCTCTATAGCCTTTGTAGAAGAGAGATGAGTGGCTCATTTTGGATAATATATCTGTCTAATTTTTGTATGTAGTTTTCCTTTCTGTCCATACGCCATGGTACAATTATAAGGTTTAGCAAATATAAATACAGAATGCTCATTTAAATTTGGATCTTTGTGAATATGAAATTTATTTATCTATAATTACCCATGTACTATTTGGGATGTACTTACACAAAAATATTCATTTTTTTACCTAGTTCAAATGAGCATATTGTACTTTATCTAGTAACTCTGTCCCCCAAAACAATCAACATTCCTAACTCTTCCCTTCCTTATCTCTCGTGTTTTGCTCTTTCTCTCAATACTCTTTTCACCTTTTCATTTTTTCTTTCGCCTACTTTTTTATTTCCATATTTTCTCCAAGGGAGTTCAATACCCTCTGTTGATCATTAGAAGAAGCCTTTCAGTACTGGTCTTTTCTACCTTGTCTGGTATATATTACACACAGTATATATTACACACATCCCTCTAATCAGAACATTGATCTTAACCTGAGCAAAGACTAGGTAAGGACTGATTCACCCAAGAAGGCCAGTTGGGGTCTACAATGTATACTTATATAACCATTGGTGCCAATCTGAGTACATCGTCAATAGATGGAACACTGAATTTCCCAGCCATATTCCCTATAAGTGAATATAGGAGGCACTTGACTCTATTTTTAAATTATAAAATGTAGGATTCCATGCAATCGTACAATATCATGTAGAAAATTCAGTTTTCTCATCTATAGCATGAGAAATTTCATAGTTGTGTTGGTCAGCTCTTCCATTACTGGGAAGAAATACACAAAATCCACAATGTAAAAGAGAAAACAGTTTGGCACATGGTTTATGGAGGATTCAGTCCATGACTGGCTCGTTCCAATAAACATACGCCACTGTAGAAAGGTCTGGCAAGGGAAAGCTGCTTCGCTAATTAGGTGGATAGGAAGCAGAGCCGGAAGACACCACCAGAAAGAAAGGAGCCAGAGACCCAGTATAGACCACCAGGTTAAGCCTTCAGGACCCAGTTAGACACAGCAAGTAGTGTTTTTCAGTAATGCTTTGTGTGGGTCCTATGTCAATCAATTTGACAATCCAATTTAACTGATACATCCAACCCTTTGTTAAATTGACACTCAAATGCATCTCTTTAAATAATACTTAATCTCTAAATAAACACAAGATCATAAGTCTGCCTGAAATGAGAGAACAATTCTGCATACAATAGAAACAAAATAATATTTCCCCAAATTCTCAACAGTCTCAACATTGCTAAAAAGTCTAAGTCAAAGTCCCTTCTGAAACTTAGGGCAAACTCTAAGCTATAAAATACTATAAAATTCAAAAGTCGAGTTATAAATTCCCAAATATACAATGGTAGATGCCAAACATTCTCATTCTGGAGTAGAGCAAGAAGAGGATACAAAGGAATTGGATGAAAGGGAGACCAAAACCCAGCAGGCCAAACATACTTCATGTCCAGCTCTCATTGGGGGACAGTGGCGAGAAGTGAGCTCCAAAAGTCTTGGACAGCCCAACCCCTATGCCCTTGCTGTTTGTAGTCCACATAGCCTGTGTCTTGCGCTGGCTCTGCTTTTGACCTTCTTTTCTCATCAGACATGCCAGGATCCTGACATCTTTCTGTGGATTCCACTGTGCCTTTTCTTTCATTCCCACAGCTTCACACACTGTCCTCTCAGGGGCTGCTTGCCTGGCCTGCCAGGCCTTCCTTTGCAATCTGTGTGAATGACTTCCTGACTCCACAAATCTTGGATTCTGCATGTCCATAAAATTGGCATCATACAGATGAATCTAAGGTCTGCTTTCAGCAGATGCAGTTGCTGGTCCCTTTGGACCATGGCTACAGTGACTTCTGAGGGACATAATGGTTAGACATGCTGAAATGAATCCTGGGGAAACAACTCCCTAGGAGTCTCTTCTTGACCAGAGGCCCAGAGTATGTCTTCTCAAGTGAAGCGGGACTTTTTAGCATCCTTGACTGTGATGGTAGATTGTTGCTGATTTCAGAGATGCTCCCTAGTAGCTTTCTTCTTGTCTTTGTACAAAATATTCTGTTCCTTATTAATAGTGCTTATTCCATCAGCAACTATACCTCTTTTATCTCCAAACTCTACAAGTAGTTCTTTTGACTCAAATTTTGTTTTTTCAAATGTTTTTGCTCTGTTTTCTGTTCTCAAACCTCAATATAAATCTGGCCAAAAAGAGCTAGCAACGTCTGTGCCACAGCCCAAGCTGGCTTGAAATTTCCTTCATCAGATCAATTAGTCATTAACCCTTAATTTTGGTCTCATACAATGTCTCAGGTTCTTTGCCAGAATGTGACATATGCAGCCTCTAGTCCAGTTCCCAGTAGAGTTCTCATTCCCAAATAAAACCTCAAAAGCTTAGCCTTTATTAAAAGGATTCCTATCAGAATTCTTGTCCTCCGAACCCCAACATCAATCACACAACAGGTTCTGTTTTCAGCCTTCTAGGATTTCTTTAGCTTTATTCTGCAACATTTAAAAGCTCTCCCATAAATAAGTTCCAACATATGAGTCACATGATCTCGGCAACAGCTCCTCTCCTGGTACCAATTTTCAGCACTGATCAGCCTTCCTGTAGTTGAGATGAAGTACCCAACCCTCACAACTGAAACGAGGAAATGGTTTTTTTGGCTCATGGTTTCTGAAGAATCAGTCCATGTTTAGCTGGCTCTCAGACACAAACATCATGGTAAAAAGCCAGGACAGAACCAAGCTTCTTACTTGATGACAGCCAGGAAGCATAGCATTGGGATAGCACCAGAGAGGGAGAGGACCAGTGACTGGAGAGAGACCACAAGGTTGTACCTTTGTGACATACCCAGACACCCCAAGAGATGTGCTTTGTTAACGCCCCAGGCAACTCCCCAGTCATTCAAGTTGACAATAAAACTTAACTATCATAATGATAACGGTAATAACAACAATATATATTTATTGGCTAATGATTAATTACTTAGTGTTTACCAGTTAATGGCATCATGTTAAAATTTTCATGTGTATTAATTTAAAAGTTCCTTTTAGCTTTAACAATGTGTGATTCATTGGCACAGCATGGTCTCAGAGACGGCAGAGTCTAAGTGAGAGCTTAGCAATACATTAAGGTTAACAGATGCCATTAATAATGTGATGCAATTAAACAATAGTATCTACACAATGCCACGGGTAAAACTGTTCTAAAACATCATGATCATCATAGAGTCAAGAAAATTATTTGAAAAAGTTTTAGTAATTAGCATCATTATCTCTGTTAATTCCCAAACTGGCTGAGGACAGCTTTAACAATTTGTTATACCTTCACCATTTATTGATCTTGAATCATTCAGAGATCTAACGTTTCTTTTTTTTCTTTTTTTTTCTTTTTTTTTTTTGTGGTGCCAGGGATCGAACTCAGGCCCTTGTGCTTGCAAGGCAAGCACTCTAATCACTGAGCTAAATCCCCAGCCCCTATTGTTTCTTTTGATGTGACTACCAGTTTTACAGTTGGTTGAATGAAACCACAAGTTACATGAGTTTAAGAAAAATATATTATTAATGGTGCTAGTAGGAAACATAATTTAGAATTTAAACTATATTTCTTCTGTGGAGTTCATTAAGCTTTAGAAATATTTTATTAGTCACATCACCCCACTGTCAGAGGGAGTTTACTATGTGGCAAATGTTATAATAAACAACCATCAAGGGCTATTCAGTTACGAAAAGAACTCTACACAGTATGTATTGTCAAATGAGAACCTAGAAATAAATACATTAACTTACATTTGCAGGCTGCAATAAAAGCAATATAGGCATTAGAGTAACTTGAAGCCATAGGAGGAAATCCCTTTTGGGCTGTTTCTTACAAGAATTAAACACACAATAGAATCCGTAAGTACCTGTGCAGAGTGTCACAGGTGCACTTGAACGATGTAGTGCAATCAAAAGTTCATCTCAGGGTTGTTTTAATTTGCATCTCTCAAATGACCTTACTCCACAAAGAATGGCTATTATCAACAAATCAGCCAATAACAAATGCTGGAGGGGCTGTGGAGAAAAAGGAACCCTTCTCCACTGTTGGTGGGAATGTAGACTGATACAACCACTATGGAAATCAGTGTGGAGATTCCTCAGGGAACAAGGACTAGAGATTTCATTTGACCCAGCTATTCTTCTTCTTGGTATCGTCCCAAAAGAATTAAAAGCATTATACTGCAGGGATATATGCACACCCATGTTTATAGCAGCACAGTTTGTAATAGCTAAATCTTGGAAACAGCCCAAATGTATTTTTTTTATACAATGGAGTACTACTCTGCCATAAAGAATGATAACCTTGAGATATTCCTAGGTAAATGGATGCATCTTGAGACCATACTCTTAAGTGACATAAATCGGACACACATGTTTAGATACCACATTGTTTCTCTGGTGTGAGAAACTGAAAGTGTAAATAAAGACTAAAATGTATTATATTGGGAAAGGGAAGAAAATGTCCAAATGGGAAAGGGAACAACAGAGAGGGAAAGGAACAGAGGGACAAGAGAAATAAGAAATGGAAGAAAAAAATGGAAACAAAGCTTTTGTAAATAGGGAGGGAGGAGTGGTGAGGGGAGGGGAATGGGAAAAAAGAAGCGACAATATATGTAATGCACAGGTACAAATCCCCTATGCTGAATGTTATCACTACGTACATCTAAAATGTACCATTAAAATAAAATTTAAAATTTTTTTTTAAAAAAAGTTCACCTTACTCATACCTACTTCCCAAAAGATATGTGATTCCCGATGAATGGTGGAACACCTTGTGAAAATGATTTTTTTTGATAAATCTATTAGACAGCTATTGCTACATACAAAGCACACCACATTTTAGCAGCATGAAAGAATAAACTTGTATGAGCACATGGATTGGATGGGTGGTCTTACTGTAGCCTAATGTGGATGGTCTGAGGAGTTTACACATGTCTGTGTGGTCAACCCCAGAAAGCTGAGGGCTTTTGCTCGAGCCTCCTTCATCTGGGGCTTGGCGGTGACAGCACTGAGCCGCATGGACCTCATTCTTAGCCTGACATCCTTGCAACTGGGACGGCCAGCTTTCCAGGAGAAGCAGAAGAGGACAAAGGCTCTTTAAGGCCAGACTGGGAAGCAGCACAGTGCCATCTCTGTCTCGCTGAGTCTTCCAAGGTGGCCACAGGCCTGCCCAGGTGCAAAGTTAGGAGAGAAGGATTCCCACTTCTGATTGAAGGGGCAGCAATGCTCATATTGAGACTAGCTGAGTGTATGTAAAAAAGAATTCGTGGTCATTTTTTAAATCTATGACAGTTGTAAGGTGAACACGTGTCACATACATGTAAGCAAACCGCTTTCAGCTAACGGTTCTTTCTATAGGAATTTATCACCTTGGATGTACTGCAGTCACACACACACACACACACACACACACACACACACACACAGAAAAAGACACCAACACTGAAGTTTATGTTCTCCGCTCTTTTTTCAACTCAATCATATACATAATGTGACTTTGATCTGTAACTTAAACTGAATGAATCGGCCGCAACTGTGAGATTTTGGTTTGGGGAAGAGACGACATTATGAGTAATTCCTTTTCTGGTGAAGGTGATAGAGAGACTGATGGTGAGAAACCTACTGGTGGTGTCATGGGGCGTCTTCATTTTCTCTCCCTGTGTCTGTGCCACCAGGTTTCTAATTTAGATTTCATGGCCCTCCCAGAGAGTTAGGGAATTACTAATATCCCTAAAATAAATCTTTCCATTAACCTGTGTGATCTCGCAGATTCAACCTAAGAGCCTGAGACTTGTAGGATGAACTGGTCTGGAGTCCAGATGCATGAAGCCAAAGATCGTCCTGCGAGAGAATTCACTGTAAGGGAAGAGAGGGTGTGTTTAAACTTTACAAAATAAGGAAGTCTTGGGCATTGGAGAGGAAGTGTGATTCAGAGCCTAGAGCCGTATCAACTTTGAATTCAATTCCAGACATATACTAAGCATGAACAACAAACATAACCACTAGTAGATGCTACAAAGTCCTCCTTTGATACCCTTATAAAAGAAGAACCAAACAGAGCTGTATCTGCCCTGCAGGCACAGCTATGAAGTTACTCTCCACAAGCATCTTCCGTCCAGTTGCCTTCTTGGGGCTGCTCCTGGTGATGGCTACTCCAGCCCACACCTCGGAAGATCCGAGAAGACATTTCAGATCTGATACCACCCCAAGTAAGCCCATGCACACCTCTTCATAACCATCTCAAGAATAGATTACATTTTTCCTCCAAGATATTAAGGAAGTGAGAGAGGAAATGTGTAAAAATTATAACATGTGTATCAACAATCAGGCACTGTCAGAAAACAACCTCAGCCATTCAGGGATGACAGAGCAAAATGTTTCCAAGCAGAATACAACTGAGACAATTAATTGCCTGTTTAGAGTCTCCTTCAATTTTCTGGAGTTCCACATCTCTGGGAAGTACACGCAGAACAAAATCCAGAGTAGCACAGAACATGGCAAAGCTGGAGACATATACTCCAGTCGCCAGATTCGGATGCAGACCCTGAAAGATGAGGTAAAGCACTCAGATACAATCGTCTTCCTTAACTGTAAATGCCAGCCTAGTGTAGGAATCACTACTGCAAAAAGAGAAATGGAGGATCTTGAAAACTCACCCAACCCTACAGCCTTGAAGACTTCCTTTGGTATGACTTGAGGCCTCTTCAGAAAGTATAGTGTCGGCATCCCAAATGCTCAGTGCAGGGCACTCCTTCTTGTCATCAGAAAGCATGTCCCGTCCTCTAGGCAGGACTCATCTGGCCTGCTCTCTACAAGGAACGGTTAGTATGGGCATGAGCACACTATTTTAATTGTTTTTAATTTATAGATAATTTAGATATGTGAAACTTCGGTTAATTTATGTTTTTGATATTCATAATTTTACAGTGAGTCACTTGAAATGCAAGTGACTCACTGTATAGGTAATAGTTCTGAAATTGTAATATAAAAGTCCAGGCACTTTTGAATATCCTTTGTTTCAGAGTTAGATCATGTCATTGAAAGTGTGTACTTATTTTAATAAATTGCTAATTTACACACACACACTCACACACACATACACACACGCACCCACAGAAACACACACATAAATAAAGCTAAGAACCTTTGCTGATGCAGTAGGGACATTGACTAACTATGTTTCCTCATTTCTAAAATAGAACTAATAATATCTATTCAGAAATTTTCCAGTTGGTATTCAAAAATGATAATTTCTGTTGTTTCAAGAACACAGAAAAGAAATGAAGTTTGTTAATTTACTTACTAATTTATTTTGTAAAGATTTTAACAAAACAAAATTTCTCATTTTAATGAACAATAGACCAGATAACATTGTTGACTTTTATTTTATAGTTATGTGTAAGGACTATCTCTTCACAGCCAAGTAGATCCATTTATATTCACTTCTAGACAGAAGGTAATAAAAGCTGTGTGGCACTGTAAAAAGGTATTTATGGAAGACAACCAAAAGCAAGTTTCTAGACTCACTCAGATCATATACAAGATAAATACAAGTAACTTATATTTTTGGATCGGGCTTCACTCATGCAGTTGGGGAAAGCAGTTCATTTGCTTACCTCAGAGTATTATTCAGAGATTTATATGAAATATTATAAGCATAAGAGCTTTAAAACTATCAAGTCCTAGGCAAGCAGAAGGAATTACATATTTAAAAGAAATTTCCCGATCTCCTCATCTTCATTATAAACAAACACATTTTGAAAATTTTTAATATATTCTCAAAATTTATCTCTGTTCTGAGCCTCCTCCAGCATCTGCTTATATGTGTCTTCCATCCAGATTTAATTTAGATTGGTCCTTTCATATTTCAGACTGAAAAACTTGACAGTAAAATTCTGCAAAGCAAATGCAGTTTATGCCACCAAAGATTTATCTTTCAAGCCTGACTTTTTGAGGAGATACCATGTTCTTTCCAGTTCTTAGCACATGTACCCTCACAAAGTGTCCAAAATTAATGAAAGGTGATGGTTACTATTGACTATAACAAGAATGAAAATTATATTCAGCCTACTATAGAACACAAAGTCTTAAATAGTTACTTGACAGTTCTGTTACACCATATATTCTTTAAGTATATAGTAGAGGATTTCTCTTCAAAATTTTTACCTAATTGTTTCTCCTACATACAATTTAATCTCTGTTCCTTTCTTACACTTGTGCAAACTACATGTAGTCAACAGTCTTTAACTCTATTATTTTAAATCATTTTTATATGCTACATGAGAGAAAAATTGACCTACGCAATAAGCAAAGTCATTAATAATTATACAAAGTCAACAACAAAAAGAGCAATGAAATAATATGGCATAACAAAAAATGAATTTAAAACTAATTACATGAAGGAATACAACCAATTATAAAAAACATGCAGACATAATCTACTGTTTAAGATGACAAAGAAGAAATACAAAAACAATGGTAGGTAATTCATCAAAACTGACACATTAAGTAAAGGGCAAGTGTGAATTTAGTTAAAATTCATTTTCTTCTTTTTTTTTTCTAATGTTTAGTTAAGTTTACAAAAACAAAAGAAAAGGTAAACTTTCGTGTCTTGTTTTCATCATCTGCTAATCAGTGGGCTGTCATGTTTTTTCTTAACTTTTTTGTCCATGAAGTCTACTAAATCCTTGTCTGCTTTTTGTTTCAGAAATTGTTCTTTCCTCACCTTAAGGAGTCTCCAGTCGGGAACAGCAGTCTGGGCACCAGCATGTAAATCAT
The DNA here is from genome assembly GCA_004026905.1 of Hystrix cristata. Lineage (NCBI taxonomy): Eukaryota > Metazoa > Chordata > Mammalia > Rodentia > Hystricidae > Hystrix > Hystrix cristata. The sequence goes on from PVJO010007511.1 coordinate 63,159, forward strand.
CCAGACTATTGGTTGGAGTCAGCCACAAACAGGATGTGTTTTTGGTCCTTAGTTTGCTCCCTTATCTGTTAGTCATTCACAGACATATCAAGAACCGAGATACAAGAACCTCTTACATGTTTCCTATCCTATTCTAGTCATGCTGACATATCACATATGAATTTGAGGAAGTGGCACGAAATTTGCTCATAACTGTATTCTTATTCTTACTCTGACTCTTACCACCCTGACTTCAACACTGCTAATGTATGGTATATTTTTCATTCTAGCCTCTGAAAAAGAGAGAGAAAGAGGGAGAGAGAGAGAGAGAGAGAGCACAATAGGGATGTCCCTTAAATTCTACAAAAACTCCCGATAGCTTGTCCTTTAAAGTAGAATATTACACAAATGCAAGTCCCATAGGCCGCTTGCTTATGATTTGTAACCCGTACCCAACATTGAACTCTAAAGGTTGATGTCCTACCTTTTCAGGTATTTTACATATTTTAAAAATGTATTTAAGTGCCCGGAGATTTTTATAGGCTAGTGTAAAGATTTTTATAATCTTTCAAAGACATAGCAAGATCTACAGTAAAAGATATTAATGGCTGTTTGGGGTTCCCAGAAATCTATTTTCAACTTGTATGTATGGTGTACGTGTACGAAGAAGGGAAAAGAGGAAAGTTAAAGGTAGGAAATGTCTAAGTTTGTTTTGCAGCATTAAGAAAATCCTGTAAGGGGATGACCTTTACATTTCAGTCTGTTTTGTCAGGTTGAGAGCATAAAGTTGCAGATTCTCATGTTATTTGCAGGGATTTTATATTTATCTTTGTTAATTAACATTGACTTTATATGTGTTGAATTATTAAAAAATCAAACATACCTGAATATATTTAAGTATCTCTTTAAAATTAGTTTATGTGTCAACGACCTCAAGAATTTTAGCTCACAATCATCCTGTGGTACAGTCTCATAGTTTTTGCACATTTTTGGATGCTGTTTGAGGAGCACATGTTTAAGTCACTATTAATTTATTTTCTTTCCCTAAGGAAAGATTTTTACCTAATATCAAACATTTCAATAGTATAATCTGTAAAATTTCTGTAAGTACACATGCACATACATACATAAGTAAATCTCAGATCATTAGTTTTCAGATTAGTTTTCAAAAAACCATTCCCACATTAGCAATATAAAGTAAGGATTGACCCACTTAAGATAATTTTTTGTAATTATTTAAGCATCAACATATGGACTGAACTAGGTATACTTAATCATCAATATATGATTATTATTCTACATATAAAATTAGTAAGTTCTCATTTAATTATTGCTTAATTTTAAGAATAAAATATAGTTAAAATATAAACTCCATTATTTTATAATCTTCGTCTTGAAAACACATTTATCTCTCTTAAAGCTCAAAGGCAAAGTCACCAAATTAATCATCAGTTCTCTAATTCAGTTTCATTTATTTTCGTGTAGTTTGTAAGTCCCTTTCCTTCTCTAAGAAATAGAGAAAATTTCACTTTGTTATTGTATAAAACTCCTTATGTTGGTTCCCTTCTTTCCTCTTTCCATTAACTCTCAATTTTTTTCAACTCTGTTATTAAAAGTTACATTCTCTTATCTCAAAAAAACAAGTAGACTGACTTGAGAATTCTCTGATACTACCTTTGTATTGTTGGTTACCTGTGTACAACATAAACATTTAAATGTTTAAAATCTAGTGGCTATTTCTTCATTTTTAAATGATAAATGCACTTTTAGCTTATGAAGTTGTAGCACAAATATATTTTCTAAGCTTAATGTATTTACAACCCAGATATTAATATATCGTTTCTGTCTACATATGCATCTATGGTAAACATATTTCATACATAAAATATGTAAATCAGGATATATAAGAATGTTATCTACTCTGCATCTTTGCTAACCAATTAAAATTCAAGCTAAAAATTATGCTGCTGTTTTATACTCAGGAGACTGGTTCTGTATCTACATAAATGGAAAATATTTAACCCAAACAGCAGTTCGCTTACCATACTGGCATTCTTAAGGTCTATGAATTGAAATATCCTTTTTTCAAAGGACTGAAACTAGTTTTGATTACTCCCTGATTGTCGCATCATGATGTCTCCAGCACAGATGTTTCAATATACAAAAAGGCATTTATCCTTCAAACATTTTAAATCAACAACATTTACTTTTTAAAAAATTATGCAAATGTAGCGAATAGAAAAACCATTGAAAATGCTAAACTTCTGACACGTGTACATATTATCTCTTTCTCAATATTTAATTATAATTACTGTGATAACTGTGTTTCATGCGCATTTAATTGTGATAGTTTATTAATTAATAATCACAACCTGTAACATGCAATTGCAAGTTTTCCCTCTCAACTGCTATATTAGTCTGCTCAGGCTGCATAGAAAAATACTACAGCTTAGGCATTTCAAATGACTGCAGTTTATTTTTTCTCAGTTCTGGAAGGTGAAAGTCTTGGAGCAAGGTTGAAAAAAAAATATTTCTCCTGAGGCTTCTCTTTTACTTTTAGATACAGGACTAGTAAATTATTTGTAGGGCCTCATTTAGCTTTAAATACCTCTCGACCAGTTCTTTCACCACATATGATCACATCAGATATTAGGATTCAACATAAATTTTGAGGGACATAATTTAGTCCTCACTTAACAGCTGATCTTATCTGGGCAAACTGTTGGTCCCATATATTAAAAAGATTACACTCATCTTTTTAATGACTTCAAGTATATAAAATCAAATAACAGTGACAAATGCTGTGTTCATGAAAGGTGACACTAAGGAATTTCTATTGATGAGATAAAGTCAGTAGTTTAAATTCCAAAGGAGTTTACTATAGATTCAGAAAGGTTTGGCAGTCAGTCCTTTCAGCTTATTAGTTTGGTTTTTGTAAACTAAAAGTATAGCACATATTTAGGTTTATTGGAATTATGTAAAATATAAGAATGTCAATTAGGTAATCAATTAAACAATATAATAACCCCATAAGCTAAAATTCTTACATTTCCTTACTATGTAATAATACTTTGTTCATGGACTGAAATCTCTGAAACTGAGCCAAAATAAATCCTTTCTCCTTATAATTTGACTCTCCCTGGTATTTGTTACAGTAAAAGAAGGCTTGCTAACATACTACACTGTGTAAGGACTGACATATTCTTGACATATTTTGAGTGTCACCAAACGTTTCTATTGTCTTTGAATCCTTCTTTACCTATGTACAGATGTACATAAAGACAGTGTTTCTATGGACTTTACCCGGAATGTAAATTATCAACCATAGCCATATCATAGCCTTTATAATATGGCTCCTGCTTTGGGGATAAGAGAAACACGATCTATACATACTGAACAGGCAAGTTTACATAAATCAAAAGCATAATTTAAAAAGGTCTTGTTAAAATATCTTCTTGGTAGAAAACAGTATAAGCCTTCTAAGTATTTAGTTCATGTGAGACTAAAGTAAGACATGGGAAAATTCAACCCAAGAGTTTGTCACAATCATTGAACTTGGCAAATGGGGAGAGGATAGCAATTTTTGTCTCTCTCCAAGGAAGACTTGAGCGTCCAAAAGAAACCCACAGCCCTAAAAAATTTATAGGAAGAGTTATTTTATGGGTGATTCATGTGTTATATATTGTTGTTCTATGCTAGACTGACAAAGCTAAATTTCACATAAACCTGGTGCTTCTGGGAACAGTGTTAGTTTAGAAAAATCCCCACTCTTCGTATTGCAAAGAAACACCCTTCCTCATATTAGTCAGGTAAGATTTGCAGACATCTTCTTTGTGTACTTATCACAAGGTCAGATAATTTCCAAATTCCTGTTCTTTGCTTCATAATTAACTGAATACTTTGTCTCCACTGATGATTTGAAGAAATGCTTTTTGATAAAACTTTTGCTAAGTGGATCTCCATCTTCCAGATCCCTGAAATTTGATGAACCCTAGAGCTTAACTGGCATACAGCCTTCTAATTAGCTCCCATAACAGACTCAACTCAGGTTAAAATCATTTTTTTTCTCTCTCTCTCTCTGTTATTCCAGCACCTCACCATTTCATACTGGGTAAAAAATGATTGATTCTACTGAGGCTTCTCCAATACCCAGTTCTTCCTAGCCTTATTTACTCCCTGAAAAAGACAATTTTTTTGTTTGTTTGTTTGTTTTTTGCCTAACTCTAGAGACACATATTTTATAATTATAAAACTATAGCTGTTCCCCTGTTGGAACGTTCACCAGAGACAGGAGATTAGGGTGTGGCAGGCTGGCTGGGCAAGTGGCCATGACCTGTTAATTGCAAAATTCCTGGACTCATGTACAGAACAGTTTTCAAGGGCCTGCATGTGGACTGCTCCTGAGAAGTCCTGAATTTTTGGATACGACGGCCTATACCTATCGTCAGCCCGAGGAGTCAGAGATTCAAAAGGATGGTCGTCATTGAGCTTGGACTCCTGTGTGGTCTTATGGTGGTCCTGTGGTCGCACACCACAGAAAGCACACAGAGCCCTCTCTGTTGGCACATGAGCTGAGCCACTTCAGTAATCAAGCATCAAATAACAGTTTTGTTTGTTTGTTTGTTTTGTTTTGTTTTGTTTTCCTAAACTGAAACTTCGGTATTCAGGTTTGACTGCAGTGTTGGTACTTTGTGGAAAATAAGTGGATTTGGGGTTGCAGTTTGGGCACACGGTCTCTAAAAGGTCTGCCATCACTTCTAGAATGTACATTTTCCCCTACCTTACTTGGCCCAAACTTGCTCTAGAGAGCATGTTTCTTTTCCTGCCTTTAATAAATGCAAATTCTTGCATAACTTTGTATTTGTCTTGACCAGTTCTTTGTTGAGGACAGAAAGAATCTGGAAACCACATCTAGAACTGGATTCTAACACCGCAAAACCCACTAGTGCTCCTGATTCTATTGAAATAGTCTTGACTCCCTGTAATGTTATTGTCTTCAGATAGAGCCCATATTTCTAAAAAGTAGCTCGCCAATTAAATGTTACTGGCTTCTGGGTTGCTCTCCTCCCCCTCTGGAATTAGATCCTAGAGTCTTCTTATGTCCCACAAAGAAGTGAACAAAGCAACCAAAGTTTATTTCAGAGAATAAAATTGAAGAGTGTGTCAGGGGAGAAACTGGCTCTGCAGAGTGAGCTTGGGCCAAATAAAGAGAAAAAGAGGGTAAGAGCAAAAATGAAAATACGCCCTTTGTCTGGGAAATACAGTGTGGGCTACCATGGAAAGTTAAAACAACATGTTCTTTATGGCATCTGTGTGTCCTTCACATTGTCCAAATCTCAAGGAAAACTGCAAGAACTTCTACATGTGGGTCTTGAGAGGCATTGCTGGGATCTCGCAGCTCAAGCTGAAATCAGGTCTAGGCATCCTATTAAAAATCTGCTTAGAGTTCTTACAAGAAGTTCATGTGCAGGGTTCTGTGCATGTGTCCGGGCTCATGTAATTAATAGGTCATGCCTACTACCCAGCCAGTTTTGTCAAGCCCTGATCTCCTATCTCACTACTAGTCCAAATTTGTTCCTGTTTTGAAAGAAATATTGCTCCTTCATTTGGCGTCCAGTACAGTTGTTAGTATGTGATTAAAAAAATTAAGAACTACTACTTGATAGAATTGTCAATTGAATTATGCCTCTTCCCACAGTTTAGCTTCTATTCTATCACTGAAGAACTTTTTGTAGAAATTAACATAGCATCAAATACCTACTAAAATTGTGAATAAAAAGAAACCAAAAGAAAGCAATAAAATGAAAATATTATAAAGGAGAAAATGAATTACATAATTGAGAAATGTTTCCCCCAAGTAGTATGGTTTAACTTATTCTAAAAACCCAAACAGTACATAATCTTTAATCTTTAGCTTTGATATTACAAAATAGGGAAGCGGCATCAAAAGCAAAAAACAGCCTACACTTGACACCAAATCAACATAATGCAAAAAATCAAGCTGTTAATCAGAGAAATAAGGTCATTTCTAGAATGACTTATTATGTCATAATTCTACCAGTGGAATGCTAATAAAAACTAAAGGATAACATAGAACTTTATTTCAAGATTTTAAGAATTTTGACAGGAAAATTTTTAAAGGTGATCAAAAAGGGACAAATAAAAACATAATCATACTCCACAGAACAATAGAAATTAAAGATTTCACATCTTTAATTGTAGTTCTCATCAGTTTTACAGTAAACTGTAATACTGAAAAAATCCTCTATGTGAGCTTCCTCAATACAGAGGCTGAAAAACAAAATTAAGAGTAACTTGTTTTATACATGAAGCTAGATATTAGTTTAAAATTTTTAGTGTAATTATTTTAATACAAAATATGACAGTTCTCAGAACAGTTGTTACAAGTTGTAAGAGTTTTAAAATTTGTAGTTACAATTTAAATTTTGGTTTTAACACTTTAAATGGGCCTGACAATAGTTCAGTGGCAGAAAGCACGAATTTTGGCCTCTAAAATATTCTTATAGAGATACTAGAACGATAAGGTCTAGGTTCTAGAAAGACATGTACTTTATTGCGTACATTAGAAAGGCCTTTTATTATAAATATTAGAAAGAAATTATCTGTATTCTACTTGTATCTCATACTGTGTATCTAAGGAAACCAAGGAAAAAAATAGAGCATCTTGCCAAAATAACCATAAGGAGAGAGTAGGAAGGTACAGAAGCAGCTGTCTGGGTACTATCCACATTTTTACTCTGCTTCAAGCCTAATTCACAAAGTTGGAATCTGACCATATTTCTTCTTAATTATTCAAGGTCATGTGAATGCCTGTTCGAAATTACAGAATACATCATATACTGGGAAAATTATTTTCATAGAAAATTTGTTCTTTCAAACAATTAAAATGGCTGAACTCTGAGAAATGCATTGTTCCTTATTCATTCACAGACATAATTAAAGTATCTCGCTCACAAGTGGCTGTTTCAGTCCCACAATTCAAAGCAATGATTACACTGGATTGACCAATAGAAAGTCCTGCCAGTTAAGTAGATGTCAATATGCAAGTGGCCAAGTCATCTATTAATCTTTTAAATAAAGATTAAATACATCTTTAAAAGGTTTAGAAATATGCAAATGCAATAAATCTGCCTTAAGAGTGAAAATAAAAAAAAGGTCTATTCGTATAGTATCTTTGTCATTACAGTGTATTTAACAGTTTGTTATCTACCAAAAAGATTATTAACAAAAGATACTTTGAAGCTGACATTTGTCAACATAAGTTTAAATGATCAAAGTCTTTAGTATGCTTACAGGACAGATATTTAAACTTTCATTTATGTAAAGTAATTATTGTTATTTGATTTAAAAATAGTTTTAAAAATATACATTTATGAAATTTCAGGAAAGACCAGTGTTCCTTTATTTTCACCGATTTCCTATGTGAAATGCAAAGAAGATGAAAAAATAAAAGTCAATAGCTGAAAAAGAAAAGGAAATTGAAAAGATGAGATCAAATTATGAGAGTACACAATAAATGGATGTATGAATTAAATAGATAACAGAATTGTATTGAAACAAATTATCAAAGTAAAACATAATTTGTTTAATACAGTGTCTGTGCCTCATAATCTGCCATAAATCTACCACAGTGTGGAAAGTTACTGAGATTCTCAATGCACGCATTATTTATTATACATATTCAACTAACCTGGAATGTTAAAACAGGAGATATGATTAACTGCAAGGAATGAAATTTGTAAGACAAAAAAGCTTTGTTCTTTCTCTAAGAGATTTTGTGACTACTAATTCCTAATCAAAAATTTTCAACCTTTATATATTTAAACATGGTGCTAAGATCAGAAGAGAAAGCCCATTCTATCACATAAACTGTGCATGCTAAAATCTCCATCTTTTAGCCTTTAGGCTCTTATCTTCAAAAAAAGAGATAATACACTCTGATGATAAATTCTGATTAAAAAACCAGCAAAGCAAATCAATGTTGCTAGAGGAAAAATATTTAAGTATGTATACATTAAAGGATTCGCATGGAAAAGGAAACGTGTAATTTTCTCACAAATCAATTGATAAGCAGCATTGTCTAATTTCACACAGACAGTGTAGAAAAAGCGATATCCCTCCTCTAATAGGCAAACAGTCACTGGTATTTTCTTTTTTTTTTTTTTTAATGGGGGAGGAATCGTCAATTGACGCATAATTTAAATACCACCGAAGTGACAATTTAAAATAGTGTAATTCAGTGACTGTTACTATACTTGACAGTTATAAAGCCATAATCTCTAACACATAACAGAATTTTGTGATCAGTACAAGAGAAATCCTTACACATTAGCAGTCAATCCCCACTCCTTGGGCCCTGCAACCCCTGAGGACTACTAATTTACCTTTTGTTTTTATGTAGTTCCCTATCTGGGACCTGTCTGAAATTGCAAAATAGTGTTAGCTTTTGTTTCTAAATTCATTCAGTTAGTGTAGTGCTTTCAAGATTCATTCATGTTGTAGCATATAACGATTCTTTATTTTTATAGAAAATAATATTAAATAATATTAAGTTGTTATATATACATATATATGTGTATCTATCTATTTATCTATCTATATATATATATAAAATATTACACTTTGTTATCTCACTGGTTGATTAATACTTGGTTTCTTCCATTTTTTTCAGGAAATTATGAATCATACTGTTGTTGCCATCCAAGTTGATATGAATGACATCTGTCTATGGTTTTGATTCGTGGTTCCTAAAAACTCAGGATGTAAAGTATCTTTTCATATGTTTGTTAGTCATTTGCATATTTTTCTTAGAAAATGTCTGTTCAGATCTTTTGCCCATTTTTAAAAATTGGAATGTTTGTCTTTTTGCTGTTCAACTTTAGGAGTTAAGTCTTTATAACATATGATTTCCAAATACTTTCTCCCATTGTGTAAATTGATTTGCTTTCTTGATTGTTTCCTTTAAAACAAATAAATTGTTTTTGTTTATTTATTTTTAGAGTGGTGGAAATCAAGCCCAGGGCCTCATGTATGATAAGGGTTTGTTTTATCGCTGAACTGCATTCTTAGTTCCCAAATTTTTTTAAAATTTTTATAGAGTCCATCTTATCTTTTATTGCTCATGTGTTTAGTGTCATAACTAAGACTTTTTTGTCAAATACAAAGTCACAAAATCTTACTCTGATTTTTCTTTGAAAACTTTTATATGCTACCTTTTTTTAGGTTTTTGATTCACTTTTAGGTGATTTTAATACATGATTTAAAGTAAGAACTCAAATTTACTCTATTTAAAGAAATGCCCAGATGGTCCAGTATCTTTTGTTAAAAAGACTATTATTCCCCTTTGAAGGATCCTTGTAAAAAACACACTACTCAGACACACATAGATGTGTTTCTAGACTCTCACTTTCGTGGCGTTGTCTGATATGTTTATGCTATGGGAATTCAGACTGTTGATTATGGTCTGTAGCTTTATATAAGCTTTTAAACTGGGCAGGATAAGCAGTCCAGTTATTCATCTCTTCTTAATTCCAAATTTACTTATTATTTTGAGTTTCTTCTAATTTCACTTGAATTTTGTAATAGACTTCTAAATTTCTTTAAAATTGTTAGCTAAGATTTTGACAGAGATTACATCGAATCTGTTAGATCTATTAATGTTGCTATCCAAGTAAGATATTCTAATCTATGAGTATCAGATAATTTTCATTTAATTAGGTCTTCTTAATATCTTTAGATGATGCTTAATACTTCATCTTACAGATGTTTCACTCTTTTTGCTACATTTATTTCTAACAACTTTACTTTTTGAAACTATTGTAAATTAAACATTATTCTTGGTATAATATTCTTATTGTTCATTGCTAGCATGAAAGTATAATTGCATTTTGTGTATTAATGTAATTGCTTATTGGATATTGACTTTTTACATTAAACCATGTTGCACACTTTTATTGACTCTGACCATATTGTTTTCTGAGTCTTGTTATCTTTTAAATATGAAGTGTTCCCCAAAGAGTCATGAATTGAGGGCTCAATTCCCAAGGAAGCAATGTTCAGAGCTGAGGACTAGAGAGGTGACTGAATCATGAGGGTGGAAACCTTATGAATGTTTTAGTTGAGTGACGAGTTCATAGCTGAATGAACTATTGGGGGGGGGAGGCCCAGCTGAAAGAATTAGGTCACTGGGGCACCACTTTGAATATTTCTTGTCCCCAACCTTTCGCTGGTTCTCTTTCTGTTCTTGCTCTGCTTCCCAGTCATCATACAGTGAACAGCTTTGCTCCATTATCCCTTCTATCATGACATCCTGTCTAACCTCAGACCCACAGCTATAGAACCAGCTGAGCATGGAGTGAAACTGTGAGACCAAAAAAACCATCTGTTCTTTAAATGGTATATGTCAGGCATTTTGTTCCAGCAATGGAATCGAATGGCTAATACAGATCATTTACCATTTTTTAAATATAAGAGTGTGTCTTCCTGAAATGGAAAACAATTGTAATTCTTCCTTTTTATCTGGGTATATTTTAAATCTTAATCCTAGTATTGGAGTTTTCGTGTTTCAACATTAACTACTGTATTTCTGACGCTATACTTTAGCAAGCTAGGGAAGTTCTTTTTTCTTTCAAATGTATATGACTGTATCATGAAAGAATATTTGTTTTTACCAATGTTTTAGATATTCATTGAGATAATTGTAAACATTTTGTCTTCTACTATATCAGTATAATGCATTACATTAATTTATTTTCATATTTTCAGCTAAAATTGAGTCCATGGAATAAATCCCACTGGGAAATTTTATATAATCCATTTTATATATTACTGGATAGTTTTACTAGCATTTTGTTGAGAATTTTGACTATTCTAAGACACTTTTTTCCTCTGAAATCTTTGATTTTTGTAGTAGATAACAACGGTCTTACAAAATCATAGGAAAATATTCCCTCTTCTTTTTTGAAGAGTTTGTGAAGCATTGGTAATTATTCTCTTTAAAATATTTTTGTAGGAGTCAATAGTAAGCCAAATTTGTGGTTATAGTCCTATCTTTTTGATTCCTTTCTCCTCACAGTAATAAATCAATCTCTCAGTTTTGCTATAGTTCATTCACATTTATCTATGTCTCATATAGTTATAGTGTTTATGTATTTTTAGGCAGGTGCCAATTTTCTTTAGCTTATCTAATTTTTTTAATGTTCAATTAATATAATCTTATCTCACAATTCCTATTATCTCTGTAAGGTCATTAGTAATGCTCCTTTTTAAATTTCTAATTTAATAACTTATTGTTCTCCATTTTATTTTTGTTATTACTCAGAGATTATTCAATTGCATTTAACCTTTAAAAAATAACTAACTTATTTTTCTTCACAGTAGCCTACTTATCCATAATTTTTCTTTTCTACAGTTTCCATTACCCATAATCAATTGCAGTAAAAGGTCTTAAATTTAAGCTTTAAGAAAAAAGCAAGTCAAAAAATATTAAATTACTCACTTTTCATGTAGCATTATGAAATGATGCAGTATCCCTCTCCATCCCTCCTGGGATGTGAATCATCCTTTTGTTCTGCATATCCCTGTTGTGTGCACTACCAATTTGTCACTTTGGACCCATTTCAGTTGTCAGATTGCCTTTAATGTCATTACCATACTCATTTCAAGTAACCTTCACTTTACTTAACAATCAAATTAACCTGAAATCTTCAGAACATCGGAGCCAATAGACTACATATATGATTTCGATAAAGGAAATAACAGAGTGGCTCACGCTCCCAGTCCCACAATGGCTATCTGAAGGTCGAACAGCCAAGGAAACTGGGAACTGCTCTCGGTTCCAGAAACTGGAAACCTCAGAATAAGAGAGAGACCAGTGAGGCAGTCCAGTCCAAGGCTGAGGGTCACAAAGGCCCCTGGAAAGCCATTAGTGCAAGTCTGCATTCAAAGCCTAAAGAACCCAGAGTCTGATGTCCTCAGGTGACAGCAGCAGTGAAACGCTGCTGCTTAGGAAGGTCGAATGCACGCAGGTTAACTTCCTGCCCTCCTTCTCCCTTCCATCTGCGCGCTCAGCCTATTGGATCGCGCCATGCACAGTCAGGGCAGATCTTCCCTCTCGGATTGCTGGCTCAGATCTAAATTTCTCTGGAAACATCTTTGCCTAACACATTCAGAATTATGTTTTACTAATTTTCTAAATATTCTTCAATCCCATCAAGTTGACAACTAAGATTAATAACCATCACAAGGCCCAGAACACAAAAATAGTGATACTGCCAATTTGGGTGTACCAAAAGAAGGATCAGTAAAGTTCTTCTTGCAAGCAAAAGCACTAAAGTTCCTTATTTAACAAGAAAAAAATGTGTGGTAATGTTGCTAAGACCTGGGTTAAGCATGAACCTTCTACTTGAGATATTGTGAAGGAAAAAAATGTATTAGCTCTGCTGTCAAATTCAAACTGTAAAATTTATATCACAGCGTGCTGTAGATGCTCATATAAGATGGAAAAGGCATTAAATTTGTGTTTAGAAGACTTAAACAGAAAATGTTTTCTGATTGACAGCAACGTGTTGTGCCGAAAGTCATTAAGATTGTGTGAAGACTCGAAAGTAAATCATTTAGAAGGCAAACAGTAATGTAAGGTCGTTCTTCATGCCTCTGTCATTAACCTTAATTCATCTTATCATATGAGCATTTTATCATCTCAGATCATCATAAGCAAAAGTGTGAATGTAATATAACACGGTATTAAGAGCAGAGAGAGAGACCACATCCTCATAATGGTTATTATAAATGGTTTCATTATAAATTGCTATTGTCAATCTATTCTTATGCATAATTTATAAATTACTCTTATCATAGCATATATGTGTAAAAAACAAAATATATACAGGTTTGGAACTATCATTGGTTTCAAACGTCCATTGAGGGTCTTAAAATGTCCCCCATGAATAAGAGCAGACTCTTGTATTGGTTTATAGTCCCTATTCCTTTTATTTCAATACTAATCTTCTAATTTCTAATCTTCTACTTCTTATGGTTTCCTTATGCACAATTTGGTCCCTTGCTGCATAAGATGAAACACTATGTTATTTATGTGAGATCTTCTTTTCTATATATAAACATTTACAACTATAAAGTTCCCTTTGAAAACTCCTTTTGCTGTATCCCATAAATATTAAATCTTCATTTTCATACATATAAGAATATTTTATAGTATCTTTCATGATTTGTTTTTATCATATTGATTATTTAGGAATGTATTATGCACTTTTGACATATTTTAATTCCTAAAATATTCCTCCTTCATGTATTTTTAATTTCTTTCCACTGAATTTTCAGAGAATACTTTCAATAATACAATTCAGTACAATTTCAATCCTCTTGAATGCATTTACTTTGTCATTTACTTACAAATTGCAGCTTTAAAAATTGGGTGCTGTCAACAAATTTTCAAATTATAACTTTAGGCTGTTGTAATTCAGAGGAAAAAAAGTTACAAAAATATATAGTAACACTATCATTACTAGAGTATTTTTCTATATATGCCTTTGAGTTGCTGTCTATTGGCCTTTCCTTTTGGCCTAAGTGATTCGCTTCAGTATTTCTAACATAAAAATTTGGCTAATTCTCTCAATGTTTATCTTGCAATGCCTTAGTTTCTCCTTCATGTTTAAAAGATCACTTTTCAGAATATACCATTCTTACTTGATAGTCTTTTTTCCAAATTGAATATAGCTTCTAACTGCCTTGGGACTTCATGATTTCTGATGAAAAATCAGCCATTAATTATATGGCTAATTCCAATGTGTGATGAGTGACTTCTGTTGTTTTCAAGATTTTCTCTCTCTTTGCTTTCAATGGTTTGATTATGAAATGTTCATGTATGGGTCTCTATGAGTATAACCTATGGAAAATTCAATGAAATTTTTAGATGTGCTGATTTTTACATGAAATTTTGGAAGATCTCTACCACTAATTTTTGAAATATTCTTTATTTCTATGTTAGTTATCATTCTAGAGTCAGTGGTTTGCAAGAGAGTAGATTTAATACTGGACATTTACAAGTTAAAACATTCACAAACACAAGACAAATGCAGGAAGAGTACAGAACATCTACCTATGCACTGGAGACCCTAAAGGTCCAATCAAGGGCTGGGAGCCCGCAGCACTGTTCCAGATACATTCCTGTCTGTACTAAATGGCTGAAGAAATCTATACTGGAGCCAGGATAAGATGTTTGCAGCAGAGATGAAAGCCAGAGATCTCCAAAGCAAACAACAGCCATTGCCAACCACGGCAAGGCCTTCACTCGTGCTGTGACAAGAACAGCAGAGTGTCCTTTTGGAGACCCAGCTGCAACAGAGTATCTCCTGGGAAACAGCTGCCACATCTTCTGCTCCTGTTCCCCTTCATGTTGTGTCAGCAACAATCCTCAGATAGATCCTCTACTCCCAGAGCCACACCAACTTATTTCAGCTGGGCAATTCTGCTCAAATTGACCACTCTAAGTCTACCACACTAGCCCTTTCTGTTATTTCCCTTCTGGACTTATAGATTAAAGATATTGATATATCTGATGTCATGTCACATGTTTCTTGGATTTTTCTCACATTTCTTTTTCTGCTTCTTTTTTTGGTTTTTGGTATTTTTCCTTCCCTGTAGTTTGGACCAAATAATCTCAATTGAATCTAACTTCAAATTTTAGAATATTTATTCTGCCTGCCCATATTTGCTGTTATTACCATTATTGAATGTTTAACATTAGTTATTATATTTTATTTTATAGAATAAAATATAATATAATATTATACAATATAGAACATTATATGAAATATAATATTATATAATATAGAACATTATATGAAATATAATATAGAATATTATATTTTACTTTATTCATTTTTGTAATATCTATTTCATTATTGCTATTTTCTATTAATTATTTTTATTTTGGTTCTAGGAATTGAACTTGGGACTTTGTACATGCAGATCAAGGGCTCTACTGCTGGGCTACATTCTCAGCCCTAATTATTGCTATTCCCTAACTGATAAATGTTTTCATATTTTATTTCTTCATATATGATTTTCTGTACTTCTTACAATATATCTTTAAAAGCCAATTTATAGTCCTTACCCAGTTAGTTAAACTCATAGGCTTCTTCAAGAATAATTTCTATTAATAGATTTTTTCCCTCTTGTTTATTGGTCTTCTTTCTTTCTTGCTTGCTTGCTTGCTTGCTTGCTTGCTTTTTTTTTTTTTTTTTTTTTTTTTTTTTTTTTTTTTTTTTTTTTTTTTTTTTTTTTTTTTTTTTTCTTGTTATTTTCTTTGTGGAAAGCTGGGAATTTTTAATAATATAATGTGACATATCTGAACAGCAGTTTCTCTCTTTAGGCTTTATGGTATCTGTGGTCATCTTCTTCTTTCAATTTGTTTCTTTGATTTTCCTGAACTAATTAGCTGTAGTCTATTTTCTCTATTATTTATGACTAGTTAAGTCTTCGTTAAGTTAGATTATTGGTCTGTTAATTTTTGGAAAGTTGTTTCCTTAATAAGTCCTCCAGGACTAGCAGAAAGCCTCTTTATAAATGTCATGATGTGCTTTTAATACTCCCGCTGGCATTTAATGCTCTGCCTTAGCATTTTCTTCCTAGACCCTCGAAGCCTCAATATTAGCGAGAAGTAACATCTGAGAGCTTTGCCATCATTGTTCACACCCAGACTCAATGATTTTTTCAGATTATTTTAAAGTACTCAGATTCTTTTAAACTGTTCATTGATACCCAGAGATCTAAAAATACTGGTTCTTTTTTTCTTTTTTAATCAGCTTCCTCTTTGCTTTATGGGAATATAAAGTTTGGGTTTCCTTAGCTTGCCATTACTTTTTAAGGCATTGACTCAGGTTCCCAGCTGGTTGTCATCCTCAGATTACAACCATTATCAGAAAAAACAACAGCACTAACTAGTACCGTGCTTCTTTTCCTACACTTGGAGGTATTGACATCAGAGGCTTTTGTGACGAATTTCCAACTCACAGTACTTTAATAGACTATAAAAAGACTAGACCTCACCAAAATATCATCAATAAGTATTCTCCTTCATGATCTAAGATTACATAAGTGTAATGATTTTCATTATAGTAATTAGTGTTTAGTTTTGAAACAATGGTCTGGAGTGTGAAGCTCATATTCTTATTCTATTGAATGAAAATAGTAGATTTTTCTTTATCTATCTGGAAGTTTCCATTTCTTCGTATGTGATAGAAGGGCACCCTGGTTCTATATTATACTTGCTATTGCTTAGATAAAGTTAAATCCTCCTTATAAGCCATATGAATTCAGAACTCAATTAACATCATTTATTATTTGTTGTATTTTCTAAACTATCCTAGTTCTTTTATCTCGCCCCCTCATTTAATCTCTTTTATGAGTTTGTTTTCCGTTCTATCCCAGCATTTAAAAAAAGAAAACATTTTAAAATATATACCTCATTAATAACTTGGTTTATTCCTATTTTGAAGATTAGTTGTTTAAATGGCATGAATGAATAGTAAAATTACTCTAAAAATGTGTAGTTAAATTGGGACCTCTGCTATAAATTTCACCTCTGTTTTATGTGGTTTGTTCAAACTCGTAAAGAGAAAATATAATGAGTCGTTTTTCAATCTCATTTTCTCACTTAGAACCATTAAGGGAAGTAAAGAGTTATATTCTCTATCAAAAAGGATTACATTTTTATTCTTTCATTTCTAAAACAGGTCTCTCTCTTTGAAATGGAAACAGTTTCCTAACTTAAAGTAGGTAATTACACACTCCATTAAACAAGTAATTAACAGATTACAATTTGAAAAAAAAAACAAAAAAACTTGAAAATGTGCAATTTGGATTCTGAATGTGAAGAGTAGTGTTATAATTAGCATAATACCTTTAGAAATAGATTAACAAGTACACAATAAAAAAAAGAAGAATCTATTTCTTCCACATTGATCATACACCACAAAAAGCATTTCTTGAGTCAAATATCAGCATAGTTTTAAGAAAACTTGATCTTAGAGTTATTGCTGTCTTACATTAAAAATCAAATAATAAGATGTTGATATTTAAAATGTTTGCTACCCTAAGAGACTGTGACTCTTCAGACTCAATGTTTTAAGTTGTCTTTCAACAATAATTCCCTTAGGCAAGTGGCCAATGCTAGCAAGCTCAACATGTGTAATTCAAATTGGTAATTTGAAATTGTGAAAAAAGACAGGCTTAGCATTGTGTATGTGTGATTCATTTTCACTGCCAGGTTAAAAATGAGCATAAAGAAAACTGAATGGAAACATGTACATTAAGTTTGTATTATCCACCTTCCAAGAAAAAAAGAATGCACTCTAAAATGGAAAAAGGAATCATTCCTCCTAATAAAATACTCTTTAAAGAGAAAAAATTTAAAAAGGATGAATAATGGAAAGCATTCCAAAACAGCTTTCAACATTAACAAGAAAATAAAAGTCCACAGAATACCTAGTCCTGTAATAAGATACTTTCTAATCGTGCAAATTTCTGGTCTAAACTCCTCATTTAAATCACTGCATCAAAGCAATATTAGAGAGTTCTTCCAGCCAGGTCTTGTTACGAACTCATATCTAGGTTTCTTACAATCATTGTAGTGGGGGCAAGGATGTATTAGGCAATCCAAAATTGACTGTTGGCTAAAATCTGATAATAATTTCTTTTGTGCAATTTGATCTCATCCTATGAGTAAAAGATAATTAATTTAAATCAGTTTTTTAAAAGTCCACCAACTCTTCAACTTGAATGTTTATGTTATTTTCATTTCATATTGAAAATAAATAAAACAGAGTACTCTTTAAAAAACAAAAGTTTTGCTTGCACAATCTTACCCAAAACAGGCATTTCATTAGTTCAAATTTGCCAGCATGAAGATGCTACGCAGAATGTCAAAGAGCTTTTGAAAAGAAGATTATACACCACGACCAAGTAGGATTCATCCCAGGGATGCAAGGATGGTTCAACATACGCAAATCAATATATGTAACACACCACATCAACAAAGTCAAAGACAAAAATCACATGATCATCTCAATAGATGCAGAAAAAGCATTTGACAAAATCCAACACCCGTTCATGATAAAAACACTACAGAAATTAGGAA